>VMDO01021332.1:7939-35733 GCA_007922755.1 Pedetes capensis
AGTGAGCTGTGCCCCCAACCCCCGCCTTTTTTTTTTTTTTTTTTTCTCACTTTTTGAGACAGGGTGTAAGTTATGCAGACTGCCTCTGGTCTCGAACTTGTGATCCTCCTCCCAAGACACTAAGATCACAGGCATGTGCCACTGCGCCCGGCATTGTCTACTCTTTCTTATAAAAAGTTATATTTGATATGACATCTACTGCTCTACATCTTGCTTTCATAATAATTTATTATGTAGATTTTCCACATCAGAACATAAAGAATACATTTATTCCTTTCTATGTTTATATAATATTACATGGAATGGATTTATAAGATATTTTAAACACACATGAACTTTTTAAAACCTATAAAATTTTTTGAAATATTGGATCTGTAAGATATTGTATCAGATTTGACAAACCACACTTGGAGATGACAATTTGGAAAAAATGTTAAATACATATCCTCCTACATTCTGGTTACTTAACAAAGAGTTATCCACTAAAATGTATATATTCATTCTCATATCTTATTCTTAGTTTCATATACATGGAAGTTCATTTAGCTAACTCATAATTATCTCCAACCTAGCAAATTTGAACCTGAATTAATTTTCTTCCCACAATAATATGTGCATATTTATTCTACAAGTCCCTCTTTAAGACAGGGTAAGGTCAACGTAGATGCCTACTGGAGTGAAATATCATGGTTTTATCAAACTCTCATTTGCTAAGAACAATGGTAACAGGATAGTTAACTTTAAAACAAATCATAAGACCCAAGTAGTAGAGGATGTGGTTGTCTCTCTCTTAAAATTCTGTTCTGTGAAGAAGTGGACAATATCTGTTATAGAACTCAGGAGTCCAAGTCTTTGGCACCCTCAAGCCCCATCCAGAGAACTGCACAAAAGAGAGATCAAGCAAGTTAAAATTTTTAAATAGTTTAAGCTGTTTCCTATCAAACCAGTGTGCATAACTAGGAAGACAGACTGAACAACATAACGTGATGATTGCGTGTAGGCCTCAAGTGAGCTATAGTTAAAGTGTCCAATGAATCTCCTTTTCCATTTCCCAAGGATACATACTTGCCTTGGATTCTGATGATGGAAATGCTTACACAGGGAAGACTATGCAGAGATAGGGAAAGCTAAATTCCCATCTTAATGATTACAATAGGGTGGAGCAATTTTCTGGCAGAAATAGCAATGATTTCCTTCACTGCTTACAAGTACTAAAACCAAGATAGTTCTTTTTGGTGTGATATGTAAGGGCTGAACCCAGGGCCTCTCACATACTTTGCAAACATTCTACAACTGAGCTGCACACCCAGTCCATTTTTGGTCTTCTATCTTGAGTCAGGGCTGGGATTTAGCTCAGTTGGTAGAGCGCTGCGCTGCAGTCTCTGAGGTCCGGAGTTTAATTCCCAGCACCACAAAAATGGTAGAAGGACCTGGCAATCCACTCCCAAGGCAATCCCGAAACAGTCAGCCATTGAAAACCCTATGAGGGTCGCTATGAGTCTGATACCGACTCCAGGGCACCTAACAATAACAACAACATCTTGAGTCAAGTTCTGCTAAATTGTGCAGGCTGCCTCTGGCAACAAACTTGCAATCCTCCTGCCTCAGCCTCATGAGTTGCTGGGATTACAGGCCTGTGCCACTGTGCCTAGTTAGGAAGAAGATATTTCTGAGACACCATTTTTACTCAAATCTTTTAACTATATTCTTCTGTCAAAGTGGCTAGGCTTTGTGCTGTATTTTCTTTAGATCTGCTAGAAACTATGTAATCAGTATTAAAATACAGAGGGTGCCAAAAAATGTGTACATATCTTAGCATGAAAACTTTTCATTTTGCTGTGTTAAGAATGCATTGTATGCATGATGGTACTAGCATTCATTTGATGAACACCATCTTTTGTTCAAACATCATACTATACATTGCTACTGTGATTCAATTCAACTTAGAAAATTAATACACAGATAACATCTCTTAAAATATGTATACATTTCTTAGCACCCTGGTGTTAGCACTTATAATCTCAAATCTCAGTACTTGAGAGGCTAAAGCAAAAGGATCAAAATTTGAAGCTAGCCTGTGCTATACAGTGAGACATTATGTTAAAAATAAACAAATAATAAAATGCATGTTAGAAGGTGAGAAGGGTTAATGTAGAGAAAGTTTGCATAATCAAATATATCCCAGAGACAAAGTAAATGGGGTTTATCATGGCAAAATAATTCACACCCAAAATATAACTTTAGAAAGTCCTATAACTGAAAATACTCTGAAATTGCCAAATATCACTTCTGCATTGTTCTTTCTGAAAATCTATAACCTCATTCTAATCATGAGAAAACATAGGCAAACCCAAGTTGCAGGACATTCTATATAATAATTGACCTATACTTTCCAAAAGTCCTAAGGACATGAAAGATAAAGAAAAACTGAAGAACACTCTTAGATTTGAGGGAAATACAGAAATAACTAAATAAAGTGTAGATCACATATTGGTTCTTCAAACTGAAAAATTTGGTGGGAAAAGTGGGAAAGTTCAAATGTGGAATATAGTTGAGTTAATATTATTTGACAAATATTACATTTTCTGATTTCATTATTGTGTTATTATTATATAAGATGTTAACATTAGAGAAGTCTGAGTAAAGGGTATACAATGATTCTATTAATTTGCATTTTTTCTGTGAGTTTAAAATTAATTCAAAATAAGAATAGAGAGTAATACAATGAAACAAATGCTATGGGTACATAGGGTCGCTATGAATCAGACCTGACTTGATGACATCTAACAACAACAACAACAAAAATCAATGTACTGCATATGTATATACTATACATACATGGGAGAAGTACCTGGAAATCCACTCCTAAAATAATCTTCCATTGAAAACCTTATGAATAGCAGAGAAGCCCTGACATAATGCCAAGCATGGCACAGTATTGTAGAGTGTTTTGTCCTGTTGTACATAAGGTTGCTATAAGTTGGACTCTACTCAAAGATATCTAACAATGACAACAATACATACATTATTTTTTCTCCTCTCTCTCACATACACACACACACAAACACACAGCATTCTGAAAATACTTCTACCAATCACATAGAGAATCAGAGATAAATATAACAGCATTTTCTCACAAAGGAACCTAAATACTGTAGTAAGCACAAACTGTACAGTTATCACTGTTCCCAGAGAATTTTACAATAACAATAGCCAAGGTCAGTTGTTCCCAAATCTCCATATGCATCAGAATCACCTGGTTAAAACACACTTGGATGAGACCCATGGCCAGAGTATCTGACAAAATAGGATGAGATGGGGCCCATAATGATGCACTTCTAACAAGTTCTCTGGTAGTGCAAGTGCTACTGGTCTAGGCAACACCCACTGAGAACTAGTGAAGTAAGAATTAGTGAACTAGAAAATAAGAAAATAAGGCTAATACACCCCAGGTTTTCACACCCAGTGTTCTACAAACACAACTACTATCAGGGTCAGCAACTTACCTGACATAACAACAAAGAAAATCTGGGCTTTACAAAATTTTTGGACATAAAAATGAACACCAGAGAAAGTGACATATTAAAATGAAAGCAGAAGGCAGCAATCATCATGGAATTTTATACCAGTTCATTTCCCTAAAAAAGTTAAAGAAATTTTCTCATAAAAAGTGTATTGCCTATAAATTCCCATGAAAAGATGAATTTTAAGAGGAGGGAAAATGAGATGGAAGAAGAAATAGGTACATATTATTTCTTTGGTGCTGTCAAATCTGATCCAATTCATAGTGATGCTAAGTACAGCAGAGCGAAACATTAGTCAACGCTATACCATGTACATGATCTTTTGATGTTTGAGCCAATTTTTATAGACACTATGTTTCTTCTCATTTTGTCTCATGCTACATCAGCAAAAGGAGATCCCAGGCAGTTTTATTCCTTTCCAGTCACTAAAGTCTACTCTAGGTCAAGGAGGCAACTACACCCCAGTTGTTTCTCGAATGCCTTCCAGCCCAAGGTGTTCATTTTCCCGCACTCTATTTGAAAATGCTTCTCTGGTATTCATAGGGTTTTCAATGGCTAATTGTTTCAGGAGTGGACCACTGGGTCCTTCTCCCTAGTCTTAGTCTGAAAGCTCAGTTGAAACTTGTCCACCATGGGTGGCCCTGCTGGAATCCAAGATATGAGTGGCATAGCTTTCTGCATCACAGCAACACACAAGCCCCCCTCCCAGTACGACAAGTGACAGACACATTGAGAGTAAGTACATCTTAGATTACTGCAATAAAGTAAAATAAAGAATAATTAAAATTCCTAACAAGATAGAACAGTATGGAAATATATTACTGAAAAAAATTGCATGTAAAATATTGCAGTTAAGGTAAACTGATGCTCTACTGTTTACAACGGGCTGGGATTTAGCTCAGTTGGTAGAGCACTGCACTGCAGTCTCTGAGGTCCCGAGTTTAATTCCCAGCACCCCAAAAATGGGAGAAGGGCCTGGCAATCCACTCCCAAAGCAATCCCAAAACAGCCATTGAAAACCCTATGAGGATCGCCATGAGTCGGATAGCGACTCAACAGCACTTAACAACAACAACAACCTTGTTTACAACATATAAATCTATGCCTAATATAATGCAATGCTATATAAATTCTTGTAATACTGTATCATTCAGGGACTAATTATAAGAAAAGCAAATATGAGCATGTTGGGTGCAGATGCAAGTTTTCTGTTTTGAATATTTTTGATCAGAAGTTGTTTGAATGTAAAACCCTTGCCAGTTGATATGAATGTCAATGAATACAGATGGGTGTCCATACTAGTTACTTGAAAAGACATAATCTATGCTTAGAAGGAAGGAAAATCAGTACTTAAAAAATGCTATATAAATAATAAATTAGAAGTTATCCAAAGAAAAAAATTTAAAGTTTTAGCTAAAATTCTTTTTTAAAACATTTATTTTATTATTTTTATTATTAACTATAGTCTTCATGCTCAATATTGTATCTCTAAGTTTACCCCCATGTGTCTGTCAGCTTATTGTGCTGTGGGGCTTGTTTATTGTTGTGATACTGAAAGTTATGCCATAGGCCTTTCAGATAGTGGCAGGGCCACCCATGGCAGACAGGTTTCAGCTCAGCTTCCAGACTAAGACACACTAGGGAAAAGGATCTGGCAGCCCACTCCCAAAACAATTAGCCATTGAAACCCTTCCAAATAGGAGAGAAGCACTGTCAAATATAGTGCCAGAAAATGAGCCCCCTCAGGCCAGAAGACATTCAAGAAAAGACTGAGGAAGAGTTGATTCCTCAAAGTAGAGTCAATCTTAACGACTGTAATGGAGTAAAGCTGCTGAGATCTCCTTTTGCTGATGTGGCATGACTCCAAATTACAAGAAACATAGGGTCTGCAACAATGGGTTCAACTACAAAAAGATTGTTTGCATGACACAGTGTTGGATGGTGTTTTGTTCTATTATACAGAGGGTCACTATTAGTTGGACTTGACTTGATGATACTCAACAAAAAAACTTATTTAGCCTCCTGTGTTAGTCAGCTCATGTGTTGCTGTGGCAGAGGACTGGACAGAAGCAAACTTATAGGAGGAATGATATATTGGGGGCTCATAGTTATGGGATCATAGTCATAATGGTGTTAGAGTAGGCATGCAGTGGAAGGTAGCAGGGACTATGACAAACAAACTCATGTTGTGGTGGATCAGAAGCAGAGAACATGAGGGGAACTGTGTGTATGGGGTAAAGTCAAAAGACCTGTCCTCAGAAAGCCACTGCCACAAAGCTAGAATTTGCCTCCCAAAGATTCATGCCCTCATAGGACAGCACCAACACCTTGTTATTGTTGTTAGGTGCCATTGAGTCATTCCCAAATCATAGCAACCCTCATAGGGTTTTCAATGGCTGATTGTTTCAGAATTGCATTTGGAGTGGATTGCCATGTCCTTCTCCCATTTTTGCAGTGCTGGGAATTGAACTCAGGACTCAGAGACTGCAGAGCAGTGCTCTACCAACTGAGCTAAATCCCAGCCCTTATACCTAGGAACCAAAATTTAATCATATGACCTTTGGGGGACATTTTAGATTCAAACCCTGACACTCCACCTCTGGCCCCCAAGATTCATGGCCATCTTCTAATGCAAAATGCATTTAATCCAACTTCATGAATTCCCAAAGTCTCAACTGTCTCAATCATGTTTCAAACTTTCAAGTCCACAGTCTCCACTGAGACTCAGAGAAAACTTAACTGTGAGCCCTGCAAAACAGACATACAGGTTACATACCTTGAACATACAATGGCACAGAGTAAGCAACTCCATTCCCAAAAGGAGGAATGAGGGCACAGAAAGGAAAGATTACTCCAAAGTAAGATATATAGCCCACTAGCAAACAAATCTTGTGGTTCCATGTCTGGCATCTGGCACATGTGACATCATCTGGCATCTGGAATCATAGGGGCTTAAATTGCGTGGGCAGTTGGGCCCCATTGCCCTGCCATTTGCAGCACATGTGACCTTCTTAGGCTGGCTCCACCAATAATTGATAGCTTCTCTCAGCAGATATTTTACAGTACTGCCATTTCAAACACACTGGAGTCTTCATTGCTGTTTATTCTCCATCCTCAAAGATTAGGGGGCCAGCCCTTCAAAGGCTCTCTGCATGGAAACATGGAATGTGATGTTGGTACATACCGCCTGCCTCACAGTCTATTTTCTGGAATCTTGGTGACAGCCTCCATAGCTTCATAACTTTTGCATTCTTCATGCCTGCAAAACCAGCACCACATGGATGTCATGAAAGGTTCTGCTAGTTTGTTCAGTGCTTTTTGAACTACAGCTGCAGCAGTAGCCTCTGTATGTCTGGGCTGAGAACAGCCCTTTTGCAGCAGGGCATCCCAGAGGCATTTGCTTTTCAGCCACTCTCTTTCCAAATGGCTTTGTCATTTCACATCTGGGAGTGTTAGATGGGCAGGACCTGACTGGATTCTTCTGTCTCTCAAAGGACTATTCCTATTATTCCCATTAAGAGTACTTATCTCTTCAACAATTACTGCTTCCTTGCAAACTAGCCTTGTCTGCAGCAATGTTAAACAAGCTCTTGCCATCATGGCTTTCTTTTTCTTTAAACTGCACATTTTTAAAATCCTTCTCTTCTGCCATTTTTTCATCATAAGTATGGCTAAAAGAAGAAAGCATCAACCATAACATGGTCTGCAATATCTTGCTGCCCTCATATAATTTCCACCATCCAGGTAATTAGTCCATTACTTTTAAATTCAGCCTCACTCAAATCTTTAGGACAGAGCATACCACAGACAAGCTCTTTGCCAAAATGTAACACAAATGTTATCTATTTCAATGCCTGTTGTTGTTGTTATCAGGTGCCATGGAGTTGCTGTCTGACTCATAGCGGCCCTACATACAACACGTGATACACAATTGTTAGTGCTTCTCTGCTATGCATAGAGTTTTGATTGAATTTTGGGAGTGGGTTGCCAGGTCCTTCTCCCACTCCTACAGCACCTGGTGCTCCCAGGCAGTCTCCCATCCAAGTACTAACCAGGCTTGACCCTGCTTACCTTCTGAGATCTGAAGGGATCGGATGCCAAAGTGGTACAGCTACAAGCTACAATGCCTAATAGATTCCTCTGAAATACTGTAGGCCCAATTGGTAGTGGTTTTCTGGTCTTCCTCTCTCTTCTGAAGTGCTCCTTAAGCTCTGCTTATAGTATACAAGGGATTCTCTCCCCGTATCTCCAAATTCTTCCAAACTCCTCCTACAAATGTGATCCAATGCCCAAGAAACACATGGTCAGGTATCTGCACAGGAATGACCTCACTCTAGAGTACCAATTTTCTATGTTAGTCATCTTGTTTGTCACTATGGAAAAGCATCTGACAGAAGCAAACTTATATGACTAATGGTTTACTAGAACCTCACTTTGGGTATATGTCAAGCAGAGTGATGCCTGGGTCATATGTTAGTTCTATTTTGTAACAGAAGGCATAGTTAGAAGGGCTGGATAAAATCTAAGGAAAAGTGGCCAAGGAAGGTTGTAGCTGCTTGCCATGGAAAGCTCTTATGCTTGAAAGCTCTCCAAGTCAGAAAGCCCCTCTGTTACCTCTCTGTCTACATATAGTCTCTATCTATGTGCAGCAGGCAGAGCATGCTGATGCCCTCCCTGCCCACAAGACCTTTGTTGATTTTTAAAGTTACTTTAACCCTAAACTTCTCCTGACTCATAAGAATGCTTAATGTTATGAGAAGAGACTTCCCCTGACTCATCGGAATGCTTAATGTTGTGATTAGTATCTAATAAAAACAGCTTAAGAGGGTCACTTAGGGATGTAGTGTTCCTGAAAGACCCTGAGCCACCTCGGCCTTTCTGACACTAACTCTTGGTGTGCAAAGTAATCTTTCTTCCTTCTTTTCTTCATCTGCTGACCCCATGGCTGCTCGACAGTCACAACACTATTTTTAATTTTTGTAGGAGCTTCTTTACTGTTTTTCTTAGTGGCTATTTCACCTGTACTTCCATCAATAGTATTAAAAGGTTCTCTTTTCTCCATGTCCGTGCTAATATTTCTTATCTCTCTTGTTTTTGATAATAGCCATCCTCGTAAGTATGGATAGTCTACAAAGGCATTTTCGTCCCAAGAGCTATGACCCTATTGTTGCTATAGGGTGATAAAAGCAGGGAATCTCTAATTCTGCTGTTTTGCTCCTGGCATTCTAGGGAGGAGCCTGAAAGGTTCTCTGATATCCTGGTCCAACTTCAGTGTTAGGTAGATCCTATGTCACTAGTTATAAGGGATTGAGCTTGGTGATATAAACTTTAACTATGGAAGCCAAATTATGCCCTATGTCCATAAGACAGTTTTTCCTGATCTATTCCAGCACTAGGAGAATTTCAATGACATTGGTTCAGGAAAGTTTCTTACTTTTTTGAAACCTGTTCAACATTATACCCAAATTAGAACTTTTTAAAAATATAGACATATATTTGGTATTGACCGAGGTTGCTCCAGCATTCTCAGTTTTAACAAGCTCCCTTGGTGATTCTGACACACACACACACACACACACACACACACACACACACACACACTCTACATTCTCAAGAGTAAAATATTGCCTAGAAGTGAACAAAAATTGTTTCTGGGAAGAAAAACAAAACCTTAGATATTACAATGCTTATATTGATGCTCTATCATAGCTCAGAAAATTTTATTGTTTAGTATTTAACTCCATGGAGAAGAGGGAATTGTTTTAAAAGTTATATCTGTGTAACATCCTAAGAATGCCTGCAACCATACCACTGTGGCATCCGATCCCATCATATCTCAGAAGCTAAGCAAGGTAGGGTCTGGTTAGTGGTTGGATGGGAGACCACCTGAGAATCCCAGGTACTGTAGGCTTGGGAGAAGGAACTGGAAACCCACTCCCAAAAAATAATCAACCATTGAAGACCATATGAATAGCAGAGAAGCACAACAATAGTATTTCATCTGTTGTACCTAGGGTCACTATGAGCCGTACACCAACTCACCAGCACCTAACTACAAGAGCCTAAGAAAATAAGTAGAAAAATATTGAAGCACATCAATAAGAGCAGGGGAATCAATAAAAATCTTTGTGGAATGAAAAAGAAAAAACTTGATCTGGTCCCTAAAATGTGGTTTGGACTGAGAAAAGTAATGTAGAAAAGGAAGTGAATTAAAAGTGAGATATGTGTCTACTTCCCATTTTTCCTAATCAGAACAGGCAACTGTCATACATAAAACTAGGTATAGGTATCAAGACAGGGATAGAATTCTCAACTCAGAAAGTTGCATCATTCCCTCAGAAGGCTAGACATACTTGCTGCCTCAGTAGTGAGTAAAATAAAACCCGGGTGAAAACTTCTGAGTGTCCAGATCAGTGGACAGGAGTGGCTTTTAGCATCAGAACCAAAATGGTTGTGTGAATCCCACTATTGCAACCAAGGCACTAGTAGGTCAGCATTTAGGAAAACCAGAACAAGTCTGGGAAACCTAGTCCAACAAAGTGAAGAAAAAGGATTGGAACATATAAGATGAACAACAGAAAAAAAATTACTCTGGGTATTAGTTGCTACATATGATAAGGGGGTGTGTGTGTGTGTGTGTGTGTGTGTGTGTGTGTGTGTGTGTGTGTGTGATCTATGTACAGTGACTACAGAGGCAGATCTGAAGGCTATTATTACCCATCTAGTCCTTCATAAATGCAGCATTTATAGGCTGCATGTTATTGCATTTCCAGCATCAAGTGCATGATAAGTATCCTGTAAACAATTCTCAAAGGAAAAACCTATGAATTGGTTTATAAGACAGGAACACTACAAAATCTAATGAAATTTGCACACAATCATATACACCCATGTATGTACAATTTCAAGAGATCCACAGTTGCCCAGAAGAGTCACTGCTGCAAGTGCTTAATATGCTTGATGGTTTCTAGTAATGGTTTTCAGTTTTTTTTTTTAAATCCTCATTCTCCAAAAGGAGAAAATTACATGTATGGATTCTATCTTTAAATAATATTTAAATTTGATATTCCATCTGGCCATTTCCTTGTCTTGATCCTGGCCTACTAAGTCCAATACTACACAGAAACTAATATCCAGAATTTCTTACCAGAAAATCAGAAACTCACAACAGTTCTTTCTGATCATTGATCTCTCATAGGTGAGATCAATTTATAGCCAAAATTGTTTCCAAAATTAAACCTGTCTGTCCTTTCCTAGAACAATATGAAAATCTTGGAACCCTGCTTTAAAATTTCTACCCTAGAGTTCTATAGGCCTGCAGCCGTAGCCCTGTGGAATCCAATCCCTTCAGATCTAGGAAGCCAAGCAGGGTCGGGCCTGATTAGTACCTGGATGGGAGACCGCCTGGGAACACCAGAAGCTGTAGGCTTGGGAGAAGGACCTGGCAACCCCCTCCCAAAAATCAATCTGCCATTGAAAACCCTATGAACAGCAGAGAAGCACTGACAATAGTGTTTCCCCTGTTGTACAGAGGGTCGCTATAAGTTGGATACCGACTCGACGGCACCTAACAACAACAACAACAAGAGTTCTATAACTATGTGACTTTTTAAGATAATGTTGTTGTTGTTGTTGTTGTTGTTGTTGTTAGGTGCCATCAAGTCTGACTCGTAGCAACCCTTATAGGGTTTTCAATGGCTGATTGTTTTGGGATTGCTTTGGGAGTGGATTGCCGCATCCTTCTCCCGTTTTTGTGGTGCTTGGGATTGGAACTCAGGTCCTCAGAGAATGTAGAGCAGCTCTCTACCAATTGAGTTAAACACTGACCTTAGTGTTATTAGGGCATAACTCATATATACAGAGTTGCACATCTTTAATGTGTACACTAGGATGAGTTTGGACATACACGAAGACCTGTATCCCCAAAATCAAGGTAATAAACGTGTTCAACACATCCCCAAATTCCTTATGTCCTTTTGATTTTTTTTGGTTTTGGGAGTGTGTGTGCGTTAAAAATTCTTGGGATAAGATATACTCTTTCAATACATTTTTGAACAGTATGATACTATATTAACCATAGGCATTATGTTGTAGACTAGGTGCCCAGATGCTATTAACACTGCATAACTTAAACCTGAAAAACAACTCTCCAACAGCAATTTTTCCTACACATCCATAGTGCCTGGGAGCTACCATTTTATTGTCTGCTTCTGTGAGTTTGGCTATTATGAGGTACATCATATAAATGGAACCATGCAGTATTTGTCCTTCTGTGATTGGTTTTATTTCGCTTAGCAAAATATCCCACATGTTTTTCCATGATGGTAGAGGTTCTAAGGCTAACAAGTATTCCACTGTGTGTATGGGTATATGTGAATATAAGTGAATAATATATATATATATATGTAGATATATATATATCACATTTTATTCAACAATCCATGTGTCAATAAACATTCAGGTTGTTTCTGTATCTAGGTTATGTTCAATAACATTACAATGGATGCAGAAGTGCAAATATCTCTTTGAGATCCTGTTTTCAATTATTTGTGATATATACCCAAAAGAGAGATTTTTGAATGATATGGTACTTTTATTTTTACTTTTTGAGGAAACCCTATACTACATTTCACAATTGTTTGCACTCATTTATATTCTCCCAACAGTAAGCGAGAGCTCATTTTCTCCACACCCTTACCAATACTTTGTCTTTTGTCTTTTCTATAGTAGCCATTGTAATAGGTATAAGGCGATAGCTCATTGCAGTTTTAATTTTCATTTTTATTATTAATGGCAGTGATAATACTTTCAATTAACTATTGGCTAGTTGTGTGTCTTCTTTGGAGAAATGTCTGTTCAGGTTTGTTAATTTTTTTAAATTGATATAGAAAAATTCACATATTTTGGGGTAACATGATCTTTGGATACATGTATATATTGTGTAATGTTCAGACAAATTTGATAATTTTTAAGAATGAATTATATGTTTTCTATTCAGTTGGATGAATTTCTTACATATTTTTTAAATGAATTCCTTGTCAGATACATGTTTTGCCAATATTTTCTCCCATTCAATAAGTTGCCTTTTATTCTACTGATTGTTTCCTTCACTATGCACAAGCTGTTTATTTTGATGTCATCCTACTCATAATTTTGCTTTTGTTATCTCTGCTTTTAGTGTCCTATTTAAGAAATCATTGCCAACACCAATACCAAAAAACTTTACCCCAATTTCTTTCTAGGATTTTTACAGTTTGAAGTCTATGTTTCAGTCTTTAATTCATTTCAGCATATTTTCACATACAGTGTAAGGTAGAGGTTGGATTTAAATTTTTTGCATATAAATATCCAGATTTTCCAGAAGCATTAGTGAAGGAGACTATCATTTTCCTAATATAAATTCCTGATACTCTTTTGAAAAATCAGTTGATCAAATATACGTGGGACTATTTTGGGGCACTCGATTCTGTTCCATGGATCTACATGCCTGTATTTATGAGTGCCAAAAATTTTTAAAAACTATTGTAGCATTATAGCATATTATGAAATCAGCTTTTTTTCATTCTAATATGGATTCCTCATATTTTTCTTGCCTAAAGCTTCCACCTAGGATTCCTACTGGCATGATAAATAGAAGTGGAAAGAGTTGGAATTCTTATTTCATTCATGATGTTAGAGAAAAAGCTTTCAAATTTTTATTATTGGGTATGATGATGGCTTTAAGATTGACACCAATGTATGGCCTTTATTATGGTGAAATATTTCCTTTGTATAACTTTGTATAACTAGTTTGTTGAATGTTTTTTTTTATCATGAAAGGATGTTGGTTTTGACAAATGCTTTTTCTACATCTGTCAAAGTAATTATGTGGTTTTTTTACCCTTTATTCTGGTCATGTTGTGACTGTATCACATTGATTTGTGTATGTGAAACCATTCTTGCATTCTAGGTATAAAATCCATTCAATCATATGTATTGACCTTTTCAATGTATTGTTGAAATTGGTTTGCTAGTATTTCATTGAGGGTTTTTGCATCTTATTTTCACAAGGAATATTGACCTATGATTTTCTTTTCTTGTAGTATATTAATCTGCCTTCTGCATAATGTTAATTCTTGTCCTGTACAGACTGTGGAAGTGTTCATTTCTCCTTATTTTTCTGGAAGAGTTTGAGAAAGATTGGCTTTAACTCTTAAGTGTTGGGTACAATTTATCATTGAAGCTTGAATTTTTCTTTGTTGGAAGGTTTTTGATTATTGATTCAATTTCCTTTGTGTTTAAATATTCTATTTCTTTATGATTGAGTCTTGGTAGGTTGCATGTTTGTAGGAATTTGTCTATTTCTTCTAGGTTTTCCAATTTGAATGGGATTAATATCCTGATAAAAGAAGCCCCAGAGAGATTCTTTGACCTTTCTAGCTATTGTAGAATCATTCATTAACAGGACAACTCTCATGAAACCTACTGGCACCTTGATCTTAGACTTCCCAGCATTTAGAATTGTGAAAAATAAATATCTATTATTCATATGCTGCTCAATTTGTTACAGTAGGCCAAATTTGTATTTTATTACAATAGGCCAAATTCACTAATATATATTGTAATGTGTTACTGTATCTTTCTCCTTTAGTTCTTTTTGTTAATATTTGCTTTATACTTAGATTATCTGATGGTATGTGGGGATATAATTGTAGTTGTTTTCTTTTTCTGATGAATAAATGATTTTATCTTTATAATTGTCCTTATTTGTCCCTTGTGACACAGTCTACTTGGTCTGCTATAAATGTAGACTACCCTGCTCTCTATTGTTTACCATTTGTATAGAATATCTTTTCTATCCTTTCACTTTCAGCCCATGTGTGCTCTTAAGTCTAAATTGAGTCTCCTGTAGAAAGCATACAGTTGAGTCTTATTTTATTATCTATTCAGCCACACTCTAACTTTCAAATGGGGAGTTTAATCCACTTATATTTAAAGTAATTCTTGACAGGAAAGAATTTACTATTTCCATTAATTATTTTTCTATCTGATATATGTGTGGGGAGAGGGTAATTTGTTCTTCTCTTTCACTTTTGCTGTATTCCTTTGAAAGTTATTTTTGTAGTGATAGTCTTTTATTCTTTTCTCTTTTTATTTTTTGTATCTGGTATTTTTGTGGTTGCTATGAAGTTTATTTTTTTAAATATCCTGTAGTAAGTAAGGGTATTTTAAACTTATATACTTACGTTTAATTACAAACAGAAATGCTACATTTTCACTTTTCCTCCCACACATTATGTTACTGATATCATAATTTACAACTTTTTATATTGTGAATCCGTTAGAAAACTTTTATAGCTATAATTATTCTTAATATTTTGGTCTTTTAACTTTTCTACTAAAATTAAAAGTACTATACATACCATCATTACAATACTACAGTATTCTATATTTGTTTACTCCTGGGGTTTAGCTCATCTGGTAGAGTGCTGCAGTATATTCTCTGAGGACCTGGATTAGATCCTCAGCACCACAAAATCAGGAGGATGTGACAATCCACTTTTGAAGCAATTCTGAAACAGTCAGCCATTGACAACTATAAGGGTCACTATGAGTTGGACTCAATTCAATGGCACCTAACCACAACAACATATTTGTTTACATATTTACTCTTACCAGGGAGTTTTATAGTGCCACCTAATTTTGTCTTGGCATTTAGCAAGCTTCCATTTCAACTTGAGGAACTTCGGTTAGCATTTCTTATTTAACAGGTCATGTGATGACACCGTCCTTCAGCTTTCCATTTCTTGGGAAAGTTTTCATTATGCCTTCATTTTTTAAGCACAATTTTTCCAGGCATAATATTCTCAGCTGACAATTATTTTCTTTCAATATTTTGGATATCTCATCCCTCTCTCTTCTGGCCAGCAAAATTTCTGTTGAGAAAGTCATTGAACATCTTGTAGGGTGCATGAGACTCCCTTGTATAGGAAGAGATATTTTTTTCTTGAAAGTGTCAAAATTCTCTTTGTCTTTGATTTTTAACAATTTATTATAATGTGCATGAGTATGGAGTTCTTTGTGTAATGTGTTTAGAGTTTTCTGGGTTTCAAGAATCTGTATATCAATTTTCTTCCCTAGATTGGGGAAATTTTCAGGAATTGTTTTCAAATAACCTTTCTAGAACTGCCTCTTCTCCTGAAATTCCCATGATGCAATATTTGTTCCCATAAATTTTGTAAGATTGCTTCACTTTTTTCCATTATTTTCACCTTTTGCTTCTCATGATTAAGAAACTCCACATGACTGACCTTCAAGTTTATTGATTCTTTTATTTGATTAAGTCTGTTATTGAGGCTTTATATTGATCTTTTCAATTCAGTTACTATATTCTTCACCTTCATGATTTCTTCCTTTATCACTTTTATATTATTGCTTACAGTTTCACTTTACTACTATATTTTCTTGATTTCATTTAATTTTCTTGTTGTATTCTCTTATAGTTCTTTGAGCTTCTCAATACAATTATTTTGAATTTTCAGGAAATCCATGGATCTACATTTCTTTTAAGTCAGTTACTGGAGATATTCTTTATTCTTTTTGTAGTGAAACATTTCTATGATTCCTCAAATTCCTCCCAGATTTGCATTAGCATCTGCACATTTGAGGATGCAGCCACCGCTTCCAGAACTTATGGACTGGCTTTAGTAGGAAAAGACCCATCTCTGCCAACCAATCCACTTAGAGATTCTAGGACTTTCTCAAATGTCTTCCTTACATGTTCATCAAAAAATAGAGAGATGGAAGATAAGATTGAAGAAAGGCTACATTCAGACATCAACAAACAAAAAATTAAAAGAACATCGCCACAATTTTCAAAAACTTTGGGACATGGTCAAGGGACAAAATCTAAGAATCCATGGAGTAGAAGAAGGATATGAGATAAAAAAGTTAAGGCATAGAACACTCATTTAATGAAATTATGCCAGAAAATTTCCTAAATCTGTGGAAATAAATGAACATCTAGCCACAAGAGGTATTTAGGACCCCAAACAGATATGGTAAAATTGGGATGTAGATATATAGACAGATATACTTACAAAAAAGACACGCAAGTAAAAAGGAAACCATTGGTGGGGAGTGAGGGGGTGTGGAAGGAGGGTCATGAACAATGTACAATAAAATGCATGTACAATAATGTCATAATGGGACCTATTAAGTTGTACATTAAAAATTGCTGATAAAAAGTTTTAAAAAACCTCTACACTGCTAGCATAAATATAAATAGGCAAATTTGGAACAAAAAGTCAAAATTAATCTACATACCCTTTGATTCTTTAGTTCAATATCTCCCATTGCAGCCTCTTTGTGTGCCAATATCGGCAATGTGATAAATGTAATCATAACAAAATTTGGGGAAGATTATTCAAAAAAATTAGAAACCACTTAATTTTATCAAAAGAAGGTTGGATCAATAAAATGTATAAAAGAAAACTATGACACAAAGCATAACATAGTTGTAAAAAAGAAATGATGAAGTATTACATCTATCACTGTGTTGTCCTTTCTTAGTAGACTCTGTCACAGAACATCTTCCCTAAACTATTGAACATCCTCCCAAACCGAAATGAGTGTGGACTGCTAAGTAACCACATCTATAATCACTCTTCTCAGGAGAATTACCCTTAAACAGTAAGAACTTCCACCTCAAAATGCTGGGAAGATTATATGCCACAGTCCAGCTGCAGCTTAGGATCCAGGGGTTCCCAAAGGTGGGTGAGGAGTCAGCAATGGGAGACAGAGACACAGCAGCTCGGAGGCAGTGTCATTCTGTTCCATTTATTGCTCAGATAGCTCATTTTTTATAAACAGTCTTTTTAGGCTCAGGTCATGCACATAGTAAGAATAGGTGCAGTTTTACACACACCTAGTAGTCATAATAGCAGTGGAGGGTCAGACTGACCAGAACAACAGTCTTTACTCTTTTTCTCTAGCCGGGAACCAAGGTCTGTCTTTAGACAGATAAGCACCTCCATGCTAAATTGTCAGGGAGGCTTTTGTACTGTGTTGACGCAAGGATTTCACACTGTTGGCAGTTATCCAAGAATTTTTTCATTGTAGGCCTGTTAGGGAGGTTTCTTAACTCCTGCTCTGAATCAGCACTGCTCACAGAATCAGAAGATTATATATTTACATTCATTACTTATTTTTTATTAGGCTTCCCAGAAATCCAAATTTAAAATTTAAAGAAAAGGAAAAATGAGGCCCCAAGTCCCTTTCCATGAAGTGTCCTTTTTGAAGTACTCTTCCCCTTTTGGTGGACTTTCCCTCTTTAAAGTACTCTTCCTCATGTGGGGACTCAATCTACCCAATAGGAGTAAGTACCCTTTCCCATGTGGGGACTTCGTCTACCCATCATGAGTGGATCTGGATGTGGAAATTATATATCTTCCAAGGGGTAAAATGTGGTGGTCTATAGCCAATATCTGATTCCAGGGTATAACACCCAACTCACTTGCCTCAAGATGGGACAATCTGTGACATGATTACTATTCACAGCTTCCTGTGGAAACAGGCTAGAGCAGAACTCACCTTGGCACCCATCTTCTACCCTGTCCTACTTCCCTCAGCCCCTTCTAGGATTCCCACATGGAGCACTTGCCTGATACCTCACTTGAACCAGGATCCTCTTAGGAGCCTGACCAGAGGGACATTTGTTGTGGTTGTTCCATTTTTGTTCTCTCTCTCTCTCTCTCTCTATCTATCTCTCAAAATCTCCCAGCCATAAGATATCCAGAATCTCATTTTTTCTTTTTAGAGGACTGAAGTAATTGAGAAAGTGGGTGAAATAGTTTGATCTGTGTACTGCTAGGCAGGACAATCCATCTGTTTTTCAAAGACTGTCAGAAACAGCTCAATTTATTCTAAAAGCTGAAATATCAGTCCTAACCCTTAGATGCCCAAATAAATGAATGTGCATCAACTCAAAACTATCGCTAAGTTTTCTGAACTAATTCTTGGCAACATGATACCCACCCTGAGGGAAAGTGGATTTCTAGAACTTTCACAGATGAGAGTTATAGTGACACAGACTTAGAGCACATGATTGGCATAGATGGAAAAACAATCCAAACCAAAACAAAATGAAAGCAAATTTAAAACTTTACCCTGAAACAATATTCATAGAGCACACTCAGAAACAAATGGTTTGAGACAAAATGTGGGTATATTTCTATCAATTCTATTCTGACTCCCATTACATTCTTAAGCCATCTTCCATCTATCCTTGTAGGTCTGAAAGTTAATTTTCTGGAATGGTCTTTTCAAGATTTACATAGGCATCCATTAAATATCCATGCCTATGCCAGGAGCGGTGGCGCAGGCCTGTAATCCCAGCTGCTTGGGAGGCGGAGGCAGGAGAATTGCAAGTTGGAGACCAGATACAGTCTGTAAAACTTAGCAAAACCCTGTCTCAAAAAGTAAAAAGAAAAAAAAATGGCTGGGGGCACAGCTCAGTGGTCCAGCATTTGCAAAGCATGCAGGCACAAGGGCCTGGGTTCAACCCCAGTACCGCAAAAAAAAAAAAAAAAAAAAAAAAAAATCCATGCCTATTGGACACCTATAACTGGAATCATCATTTTAAAATTTCCAAGCCGACTTTTAGTTTACATTAAGCTAGCAGTGTAAATCCACCATACATCATTCATATTTTGGGGTACAAATTTGACAATTAAAAACTACACCAGAGTTTATTTGATGACCTGTTTCCTTATCTGTGTGTGAAAAAGCTATTTTGTAAAAGCCCAGAAATATCCTCTGTAGCCATTTAATGTTGTGAGGCCCTAAACAATGATGATTGATTTTGTTTGGTCCGGCAAACACAAATTATCCCATAATCATTTTAGCCTGCCAGCCATGCTTACATTGACTTGTTCATGTTTTAGAAGAGAAAATGCAGTGACTGTCATGAAAAATAGAAAGGGTTAGAGGCAAATAAAAGATTTCTCTGTGCTAAGGAAAAGTGCAGCTACTTTAATTTTCTACACAAAATGGGTTTCATTTTATATAAAAGTGAAATAAATTTTAAAATAGAAGGGAGAATTACAGTGTTCAAATAAACTGATCCTTTAGATATCCTTTATGAATTTTGATTCAGTCTTGCTCTTCATGAAAAGAAAGAGAAAAAAGAAAAGAAAAGAAAAAATGTCTCTAAATGGAATAACAGTTCATACCTTTCCCATCCTATAAACACTGCTACTTATCATAACGTAAAAATATATGAAGGATTTTAACACATACACACAAATAGGCTCATAAACTCTTTGCAAACTAATAAATAAAATATACATTAAGCCTGATGCCATGGCACATGCCTAAAATACCAGAAACTTGATAGGCTAAGGCAAGAGGATCATGAATTCAAGCCCAGACGGAGCCTGCACAATTTAGCAAGAACTAATCTCAAAATAAGAAATTTAAAAAGAGACTAACAGTGCAGCTCAGAGCACTTATCTAACATGAGTGTGGCTAAGGGTTCAAATCTCTAGCACTGAGAAAAAAATAGCCTTTAAATAAATATTATTAGAGATAAATAAGGGAATGACAGAGGGAAGAGACAAAAGAAAGAAAGAAGGAAAGAGAAAGTAATATCTTCACATTTGCACAGCAAACTCTATGCCATCTTATCCCATAAAGGTAGTATGGTATACTGGAAAACTGGTCCTTACTTCTGCCACTATGTCTAAGACATTGTGAGATCCACCCTAACTAAAAATGAGCAGATAGGACTACTTCTTTAAAAACCCACCTAAGGTTGACCTCCTCTACTTCTAAAGTAATTTCTACAACAGCAAGCATTTGATAAATGTTCCTACAGTACAGGCTGGAAGGTTGATAAAAGCCAATAGGGTACAAAGTTCCCAGGGAACTGTGCACAGTTTGAAAAGTAATAGTCATGGAAATGTTCCAACAACAAAAAAAAGAGAAAAGTGTCAAGTCAGCAATTCAGAAGTACCCTTTTGGGTAAAATAAGAAACAATTATCCTCCATCAGATAGTTCTGAGCTGTTCACCTTGACAGCCTTTGCCATTTCAGCTTTGTCTCCCTAGCACACACCTCCCAGGTTAGATCTAATTGCTCTTCCCTTTAGATATTCTAAGATCCTCTAACTTGGCTGCAAAGTCCAATGCAAAATGTTACCAACTTTCACAGTGCTCATTTTCATTGTTTGATCCATCCTCAATTTAATGATGGGGTAATATAGTCAATATACTCCTATTATTAAATTAAGGTCAATGCTATGTTGTTTAAACAACCTTTTATTCTTATTAACAAAACAAAGCAAATATAACAAAATGTGCCAAATTATTTTTGCATACTGTGTTGTTGAAGTTGTTTCAGGAACAAAATATGAGTAAAAAATTTAGTTACATCTAATAAGAAATTTATACAAGTATCAGTTTCAGCATTACCCCAACCACATAAATGTTTCAATTTCACGGAGGCCTGTGGATACATTTAAACTAATTCAACATTTGTTAAACACTTCATATTTGTAGAATACTCATCAAAAATCTACAATAGAATTCATGAGGAGGACTACAAAATAAATTCATAGTGTTCAGTTTCTAATAAGATTAGAATTTTTCTGTATTTTACTTCTTAAAAGTGAGTCATATCCATCATCCTTTTGGCCTTTTAGGCAACCTTCAATGGTAAGCAGCACAGAGAAGAATTTTAATGGGCATTTTAGAAAAACTAGATAAATCATGACTTGCCCAAGTTGCTGCAAATCTGTGGGAAAAAATAAACAATAGAATAAAATGCTTTTTATTAAAAACAAAACTCCTTCTTTCACAATAGGCTAAACTCATGCTATTGAGCTTGGGTTCAAGGAGAGAAACATACAACAATATATTAAGAAAAATAAAATGCTATATACACATATAGTAGATAAAACACCTGATTAAATGATTCAACAAATATTCATTGTGAACAGGATGTGTGTCATATCCTATGCCAGGCATTGGGATTAAGGGATAAATTAGAGGTAATCTCTATCTCCCAGAATCATACACACTGCTTCCATTATGAAAGGCAGAACGAATTACAAATCAGAAAATAGGACAGGAATTTTACAGCAACAGTTCAATAATGAACACTTAACATTTGCAGCTTTAATAAAGTAACTAGTAACAGATTTGCTGTCATAAAAAAACAGAAAATGTATAAAATATATATGAAACAATTATTTTTAAAACATCATATAACAGACACTGTGGGGTTGTGATCCTTGAGACAAGGGAAACAAATGAGGTGAGTCTTGTGATAGTTTCAGCTTTCTGCCAGAAGGCTCTTTCTAGACAGTAGGGCAGGGATGCAGAACCTACAAAGATAGTGGTGGTCACACTGAGTTGAAAAAACAGCTGCTGCTATAGTTGAGGAAGACAGATCCAGCTGATAATTGGGAGGCAGAATACTGGAAAATAGGTCTGTATGGCAAGAACTCTAAAACTCTCTCTCGGGTTTACTTTGAATCCTTGGCTAAACACCAAGCTGTAAACACCCAAAGTAAAAAACTCCACAAATCTGATGACAGAGAACTGCAAGAGAGCTATAAAGTAAACAATTATCCAAGATCACAGAGAGCTAGGAGAAATGTAATTTCTTACTAGTCAGAGTAGAGAAATCTCAGCAAAATCCCAAGACCTAGAGCAAGGTCATTCAGAAGTATCTTCCCTTATTAGGAGGATTATATAAGCCTTAGCATGAAATCTTACCTTTTGAAGAAATCAGATTAAGATGCAAGTAATTTAACTGTTTGCCAAAACAAAATGTAACAATATATGAGGAGATAAAACAAATTCCATATACTCAACGTTCATAGTATTCAGTTTCCAATTAAAAAATTTGTTGTTACCACTGTTAAGTGCCATCCAGTTGGATCTGGCTCATATCCTCAGAGGGTTTTCAATGGCTGTTTCGGGATTGCTTTGGTAGTAGATTGCCATGTCCTTGTCCATTTTTTACTATAGGAAAATGTGACCCATATCCAGAAAAAGGCTTGGATTTAGCTCAGTTGGTAGAGTGCCACTCTTGCAGGCTCTAGGTCCCAAGTTTGATTCCTAGCACCACAAAAATAGGAGAAGGACATGGCAATACACTCCGGGGGCAATCCCGAAACAGTCAGCCATTGAAAACACTATGAGGGTCACTATGAGTCCAAGACGACTCCAAAGCACCTAACAAAAACAACCAGAAAAAAAGTTTGATCAATGGAAACACACTTAGAAGAGACAGACACGATGGAATTTATTTAATTAATTGATTAATTAATTAAATTAATTAAATTAAAATGATTATTATAAACATATGCCATGTCTTAAAGGAGAATATGCATGTAATAAATACTTGGTTTCCTTTCTGCGAGTTGCCTCTTCATTTTTTTGATAATATCCTTTGATGTACAAAAGTTTTTAATTTTGAAGAGGCTCAATTTAGCTGTTTTTATTTTGTTGTTTATGCATTTGGTGTCATATTTAGGAATCCACTGTAAAATCCAAAGTCATGAAAATTTCTTGTTATATTTTCTTCAAAGGGTTTTATGGTTTAGATGTTATATTTAGATTATTGGCCCATTGTGAGTTCATTTTTGCATGTGTTATGAGGTAGGGGCCCAATTTCATTCTGCTGTAAGAGTCCAGACATCCCCAAATGCTGTGTTGATTATTCTTTCTCCATCTTATAGAATTGTCTTCTATTTCAAAACTCAATTGGCCATAGATTTATAGATTTATTCTGGAGTATTAATACATGTCCATTGGTCCTTATGTTAGTTCCACACTTTTTTGATTATTGTAGCTTTGTAGTGATTTTTGAAATCAGGAACATGTGTCTTCCAGATTTTTTTCAAGATCATTGTGGCTATTTAGAGTCCTTTGCAATTTCATATTAATTTTAAAGATTATCTTTTCTATTTCTGCAAAACCACCATTGGAATTATGATAGAGACTGCATTGAATCTGAATACTTATTTAGATAGTATTGACACCTCAACACTATTCAGCCCTTCTCTACATAGTGTCGCTATGAGTCAGACCTGCTTGCGTCTAACAACAACACTTCATGAGCATGGGATCTTTCCACTTGTTAAGGTGTTCTTTACTTTCTTTCAGTAATGTTTTATAGTTTTCAGGTAATAAGTCTTTCACTTACTTGGTTAAAATTGTAATCTTATTCTTGTACTGAAAGTGAAAGCAATGTATTAATTTCCATGTTACCTGTAAATAGAGATAATTTTATCTTTTTTCTCTCCAATATAGATGACTTTTATTTCTTTTTTCTTTACTAATTATTCTGGCAAGAAACCCAGTACAATGTTACATAGTAGTGGCAAAAGCAGGTATCCTAGTTTTGCTTCTGATCTTACATGAAAAGCTTTCAATCTTTCACCATTGAGTATGTTGTTAGCTACATATTTTTCAGTTTTATCATGTTGAGGAACTTCCTTCTATTGTCAGTTTTTTCAGTGTTACCACGGGTGGGCTGGGGTTTATTAAATTGCTTTTCTGCATTATGATAGTCATGTGCTGTTTCTCCCAAGTACTGTTAAAATGATATATTCAATTTATTGGTTATCTTGTGTTGAGTCACCCTTCTATATCTGAGATAAATCCCATATAGTCATTGTGTATAATCATTTTGTTGTCAAGTTGAGTCTAGCTCATAGTGACCCTCATAGGGTTTCCAATGGCTGATTGTTTCAGAATTGCTTTGGGAATGGATTGTCACATCCTCCTCACATATAATCATTTTAGTAAATGTTAAATTTGATTTTCAAGATGGATTTTACATTTCTAAGAGATATTGGTCTGTAATTTTTCTTCTTTTCTTTGTGATGTCTTCATCTGGCTTTGTTATCAGGATAATGATAAACTCATAGAATAAGTTAGGAAATGTTCCCCCTTCTATTTTTTAGAAGGATTTGAGAAGTGTGAATTCTTTAAACATATTGCAGAATTCACCAGTAAACTCAACTGTTTTGGGAATTTTTGAATTATTGATTCAATCTGTTTGCTTGTTACAAGTTTGTTGAAATTATTTTGTTCTTTTTCTATTTCTTGTTGAACCAGTTTAAGGAATCTGTGTTTTATAAGAATTTTTCTATTTCATCTGTGTTATCAAGTTGTTATCTAGTGCCATTGTTATAATACTCTCTTATGACCCTTTTTATTTCTATAAGGTCAGGAGGAATGGCTCTGGTTTCATCTCTGATTTTAGTATCCACATCTTCTCTCTCTCTCTCTGTATCTTTCATATTCTCTTTTTCCTTTATCGGTCTATCAATTTTCTTGATCATTTAAAGGAAAGAGCTTTTGATTTCCTTTATTTTTTTCTATTCTCTATTTTATTCATTTCCACTCATCTTTCATTACACCTCCTATTCTCCTAGATTTAGGTATTTTATTCTTTTCTGGTTCCTCAGCATGGCAATTTACTCCTGAAGCCACTGAATTAATCAGCCACTGAAAACACTATGAGGGTTACTATGAGTTGCACCCAATTCAACAACACCTAGCAACAACAACAAGTGTTCCTCAAAGAGTAAAGTGTTGATTTGAGATTTCTGTCTTTTAGAGAAGAATTCTCACTCTGATTTAGAGAGAAATACTGACTAAAGGCCTTCTATTGTTGTTGGGTGCCATTTAGTTGGATCCAACTCATAGCAATCTTATGTATAACAGAATGAAACACCACCCGACACTGTCATTGTTGCAGACACTGTATATCTTCTTATTTTGAGTCATGCCAAAACAGCCAATGGAGAATCCATTCCGATCATTGATTCTACTTTGAGGAGACAACTCTTCCCCAGTCTTTTCTTGAATCCCTTCCACCCTGGAAGTCTCATTTTATGGCACTGTATTTGACATTGCTTCTCTGGTATTCATAGGATTTTCTATAACTAATTATTTCAGGAGTGGGCTGCCATGTCCTTCTTGCTAGTCTGTCTTAGTCCGGAAGCTCAGCTGAAACCTGTCCACCATGAGTGGTCCTGCTGGTATCTGAAATATCAGTGACATAGCTTTCAGCATCACAACAACAGGCAAGCCCCCATAACACAACAAGGTGACAGACATGTAAGGGAAGGCATTCTACTGTTAACTAACTCATCTTCTCAATGAAATTTCCTAATAGATAGCTGATAAAAAATTTTTAATAGACTCTCAAATATAATATACTCAAAAGTTGTATGTAAAGTACATTGACACTCCTCTCTCATCCTATATATTCTCTTTTCTAATTTTCATTCCTCTAGGATAATTTGCTTGGGAGAAGGACCCAGCAAGACATTCTGAAAAATCAATCCACCATTGAAAATCCTGTGAACAGCAGAGAAGCACTAACAATAGTATTTCGCCTGTTGTATGTAGGGTCGCTATGAGTTGGATACCTACTCAATGGCACCTAACAACAACAAAGGATAATTTGCATGTCATTCCAAAAGTAAGAGAATTAAGCAAATAATCTCTGATTAATTCCTTATTATCACTATATCTATACCTGCAAAATCACTAAAAATAGTCAAATGTATCTTTTATATGTTTGAGGCCTACAATGTTTAATCTGTGAAAATATATCTCACATTGATTGTGTGCTAGACAACCAGCCAAGTCTTTGGGATCCAAATATCCATAAGATATATTCCATTCAGGAGAAACTAAGATAGCAGACACAAAATAAAAGCTTAGATGTCCCCCAAAATAGAATGTTTAATATTAAATGTCAACATAGTAAGCAAAAGTTAGATCTTGATAGCTCATAGCACTGAGAAAGGGCTTTAAAGTAAATGGGATAGATTACACTCTTCACAAAGCATTGTTTTTTTCCCAATCTTTTATTTATTTATTTATTTTATTATTTTTAATTTTTTGGTGGTACTGGAGGTTGAACCCAGAGCCTGGTGCTTGCATTCTTTGCAAATGCTACACCGCTGAGCTGCACCCCAGCCCACTTATTTTTTTTTTTTTTTTTTTTTTTTACTTTTTGAGACAGGGTCTCACTAAATTATGCAGACTGACTCTGGTCTCAAACTTGCAATCCTCCTTCCTCTGCCTCCTGAGTCACTGGAACTACAGGTGTACGCCACCATGCCTGGCTCACAAAGCACTGTTTCTAAAGACGAATTATGTAGGTAGAAAGACGTCATAACCTTTATAGACATGATAATGAGAAGAAAATGAAAGGAGAAAAAAATCTATAGAATGGAAAGTAAAACAAGCCACATGCCATGGTTTAAATATAAAGCATCCCCCAAAGGCCATGTGTTTTAACACTGGGTCCCTAGCTTGTGGTACTATCCTGGGAGGTTGTAGAAATTTGACAGGCAGATCTAATTTCATAGAAGTAGTTCCCTGGGGGAAGGGCTCTGGAGGGTTTTACCCCAGACCCTGAGCCCAGATCACTCTCTATCCCAGGTCTGTGAGGTTGTCCACAACAAGGCCTGTCCCTGCTACAGCCATGTCTGCCCTGTTACCATTATGAACTGATCCTCTTACTATAAGTTCTCAAAAAACATCTTCCCACATAAGTTTTTTGGGCTGGTTTTTCTGCTACTGAGACATTAGCTGAGTAACATGCCACAAAAATACCTCCATCTGCACACTACCCATTAAATTAAATATCACCCATTACAAAAATAGTATTCTCACTAAAGTGACCGAAGATGACTTGTTCAATTTATAATTACTGTTAAAATACCTAGGAATAAAATGACTCAAAAAAACTCAATGCAAACATCCTGTAAGAAAAAAGTCAAATTATACCATATAAGTTGATCAATCATCATCTAAACGTCAGCCATGATGCGTAAGAAAACTGTAACAAAGTCCTCCAAATGGAGCTAAATATTTTTGAAGAGTTACAAATATATATATATATTTTTTTAAAGATAGGAAAAAATGTAGGCTCAGAAATCAAAAACTAAGGACTAAATTTATATATGTTGTTAGGTGCCGTCGAGTCGAGTCCGACTCATAGCGACCCTATGTACAGCAGATCGAAACACTTGCCGATTCTGTGCCAGGCAAACAATCTTATTTATGTTTAAGCCCATTGTTGCAGATACTGTGTTAATCCATCTGGTGGAGGGTTTTCCTCTTTTCCGTTGACCTGCCACTCTTCCAAACATGATGTCCTTCTCCAGGGATTGTTCTCTCCTGACTACATGTCCGAAATATGTAAGACGCAGTTTGGCCATTTTTGCTTCCAAGGAGCACTCTGGTTGTACCT
>VMDO01021333.1:0-26342 GCA_007922755.1 Pedetes capensis
AGGGTCTTACAATGTGGCCCAGCCTGGTCTTGAACTCACTATGTAGGCCTTGAACTTGTGATTTTCCTGCTTCTGCCTCCCAAGTGCTTGGATTACAGGTGTGTGCCACCATGCCCTGGAAATGCTAACTTCTACTATCACAAATCCTGGGAACTGAAATTACCATTTATTCTAATATCTAAATAATTTAAAAACCAGTACTTTATCATCTCCCATTACAGATAATACCAAAATATTTTTCCTTTTGTGTTGCTAAGGATCAAACCCAGGGCCTTATGCTGAGCTATACACTCCAGTATTTATTTATTTTTGCAGTGCTGGAGATCAAATCCAGGACCTCACAGAGGTTAGGCAAGTGTCTTATTTTGTCTTTTAAAAGCATGCCTTGCATTAGTATTTGATTTTCAAAAATATCTTTTACCATATAAGCATCCAACATAAAGATTATATCATTTAGGACCTAATGGGAAAAGTCCTATAGCAGTTGTGGTGTGAAAGCTCTTTTTTACAGAACTGAAGGATTGAATCCAGGGCCTTGTGCATATAGGCAAGTGGTCTACCACTGAGCTGCATGCCCAGTCCCATTTTTATGTTCTATGTATGTATGTACTTATGTATTTGTGGTATAGGGGATTGAATCCAGGGCCTTGCGCTTGCATGCTTTGCAAGTGCTGTACCACTGGGCTGCACTCCCATCCCATTTTTAACTTTTTGAGACAGGGTCTCACTGAGTTACACAGGCTGCAGCTAATCTCACACTTGTGATTCTCCTGCATCTGCCTCCTGAGTTGGTGGCATCCAGCATGGCACCCAGCTCTTTTAATAGTAAGTTTGAAGTATAAACTATAAACTATTCAAACACATGATATAGTGAAAATGAATTACATTATTTTTTATCCTCAGAAAAAGTAAATGTCTAAATAATTTTTGCTATTTCCATGTTTTACAAAATGGTATAATAAACTGAACTTTCTAAAATCTAACAAATCTAACCAGAAATGCCCAAGAAAGTTATGTAATAGAGATAGTTACATAATGCATTCTAATCCAATAGAACATTCTGTAATGACAATGTTCCATAGCTACACCATCAAGTATGGTATCCACTAGTCACATGGGGCTATTGAGCACTTTAAGTATGACAAGTTCAACTGAGAAGCTGATTTCCTAATTTTATTTTAGTCTGAATTTCCTTCCTTTCACCCTTCGCCTCCTCCCTTTCCCCAAGGGCCTTACGTATATTTTACAAGTGCTCTTATTACTGAGCTGCACGCCCAGGCCTTTTGCATTTTTCATCTAGACACAGGGTCTAAGTTATGCAGGATGCCTCTAGCCTCCAATTTACAATCTTCCTGTTTCCACCTCCCCAGTTGCTGGGATTACAGGTGTATACCTCTGGACCAGGCCAATTAGTCTAAATTTAAACAGACACATGTGGCTAGTGGCTATGATATTGGGTAACATAGGTATGAAAACATAAGTGAGAACTCTTTCCTATCTACTGTTTGACAATCCCTTGACTGAATATCTCCTCAAACCTAGTCCTATTACTATTTTACCATTGGAAAATAGGACCCTGGAAACATTTGTCATTTAGCTGATCAGTGTTCCTTCTACTATATTCTATAAATTGCAATCTTTATGTATATGTTCTCATTAACTAAACATATGTTTCTTATTTATATGTAAATTTAAAGCAATGTAAATATAGAAGAATGTCTTTTCTAAAGCTGTATATTCATAAGCACATCACTTTTTCTCCCCTTGCTTTTTTTTGTTTGCAATACTTGGGGGTTGAAGCCAGGGCTTTGTATATACTTTTGCAAGTGCTTTACCAGGGGGCTGTATCCCAGCCCCTTTTAAAATTTTTTATCTTGGATCAAGGTCTCTCTAAGCTACATAGGCTGTCTCTGGCCTTGACCTGGCAATCCTCTTGCCTCCACCTCCCAAGTCACTGACACTGCAGGTATGTGCTACTATGCCTTTTTCTTTATTGTTGTTGTTAGGTGCCCTGAAGTTGGGTCCAACTCACAGCGACCCTATTTACAACAGACGAAACACTCCCCAACACTGTGTCATGCCCGGCACTATTGTCAGTGCTTCTCTGTTCTTCATAGGGTTTTCAGTGGCAGATTGTTTTGGGAGTGGATTGCCAGGTCCTTCTCCCTAGCCTGCAGCACCTGGTATTCCCAGGCAGTCTCCCATCTAAGGACTAACCAGGCCCAACCCTGTTTAGCTTCGAAGATTAGGTGGGATTGGATGCCAGGGTGCTATGGCTTCAGATTTTTTCTTTGTAAGATACAAATAATCATTTGGGAACATCAAAAGAGGTAACGTATATGAAAGTACCTAGCATAGTTACTGGTGCACAGCAGGCATATGATGGATAAAAGTTCTTTATAAAGTTGTATTAGTCAGCTGGTATGTTGCTATGACAGAGAAACCAACCAAAACAAACTGAGAGGAGGAAATATTTATGGGGGGTTTACAGTTAGAGGATTTTAGCCCACAGAGGCAGAAGACATGGTGACAGGGCAGGGATGGTGGGGCCCATGGCACAGACCCTCACATCTTTGTGATGAGGATGCAGGGAGCCACCAGAACAGGGCCTATGGGTAAAGCCTCCAAAGCCCTGCCCCCAGGGAGTGGATTCCACAGAGCTAGAAACTCCCAAAGTTCCCACAGCCTCCACAAACAGTGCCACCAGCTGGGGACCATTCAAATACATGACCTTTGGGGGATATTTAGATTCAAAGCATAACACTCTGCCCTTGGCCCCCATAGATTATGGCCATCATATAATGCAAATGCATCTAATCCAACTTCAACTGTCCCCAAAGTCTTAAAGCCTCAACCACGTTCAAAAGTCCAAGTCCAAAGTCTCCACTGAGACTCAAGGCAAACTTAGCTGTGAGGCTCTGCAAAAGAAAAACCAGGCCTTTAAAAAACAACAGGTTACATACTTCCAACAGAGGGTAAGCACAGGGTTGTTGTTGTTAGGTGCCGTCGAGTCGGTATCCAACTCATAGCGACCCTCATGGGGTTTTCAATGGCTGGCTGTTTCGGGATTGCCTTGGGGGTGGATTGCCAGGTCCTTCTCCCATTTTTGTGGTGCTGGGAATTGAACTTGGGACCTCAGAGACTGCAGCGCAGTGCTCTACCAACTGAGCTAAATCCCGGCCCTAAGCACAGGGTAAGCATTCCCATTTCAAAATGGAGGAATGGGGATACAGAAAGGAAAGTCTGGGCTGTAGTAAGTCTGAGAATCTGCTGGACAAACCAACCTTGTTGGTTCAAATCTGGTATCTGGCATACCCGACATCATCTGACATCTGGGCTTAAATAGGCTTCCATGGCTCTGCCCCTCTGGCCATGTCATTCACAGAATACAGGGCCCTCACAGGCTGGCTCCATTTCTTGCTGACAATTTCCCTCAGCAGATGCCTCATGGTGCTGGCATCTTTAATAATTCTAGGGTCTCTGTTGCTGTTTAGGCACCATCTTCAAAGCTTCATGCATCAGGGGCTATCTGTAGGGCACCCAACCCTGGTATACAGTGCCTGGCCTTGCAAGCTAGCTTTCATTACCTCTTAACTTTTGTGTTCTGCAGGCCTGTAAAATCAGGACCATGTGGAAGATGCAAAGAATTGTTGCTAACTGTATTTTTCCCCCATTGTATTTACCGCTCTCTCTGTGTGTGTATATATACACTATACACTGTGTGTATACACTATATATATATATATATATATATATATATATATATATATATATATATATATATATATATATATAAATATATATATAATATCAGACATTAGACACATACATCCTTATTATCTTTCTTCACCATAATATAATTCCAGAGGGCACAAACTTTGCTATTCTTACTTTCATATTCCCAATGTCTGAAACAGTCCCTGGTAGTTATTAGGCTCAAAAAAAAGTTAAATAATGGTGAAGCAGAGCCAGGCATGTTGGCACACACCTCTAGTCCTAGTGACTTGGAAGGTGGTGGTTGTTGCTGTTAGGTGCTGTTGGGTTGGGTCCAATTCATAGCTACCCCTCATAGGGCTTTCAATGGCTGATTGTTTTCAGGAGTGGATTGCCACATCCTTCTCCCATTTCTGTGGTGCTGGGGATCAAACCTGGGCCCTCAGAGAAGTGCAGAGCAGCATTCTACCAGCTGAGCTAAACCCCAGACTGCTTGGAAGGTGGAGGCAGGAGGACATCAAGTTTGAAGCCAGAGGTGGCCTGTGCTAACTTAATGAGACCTGTCTCAAGGTAAAAAAAGGGGGGCTTGGAGGTCTATCTCAGTGGTAGAGCACTTGCAAAGTATGTGTGAGGCCCTGAGGTGGACAGCAAGAGACTCACAGGGTACACATGAGCAGTAGGCATAATTTAATGAGTTCAAAATATTTGTTATTCTATCAGTGAGTATTTGCTTGGAGCCCTGAGATGGAAAACATTAATCTAATAGTTGCTTAATTAGACTCAAGCATTGCACATTTCTCTGATGTATGTATGTTTGCAACAAAGTAAGGATGATGATCACACAGTACATTTTAAAAATAAAATGATATTCAAGCCAGATGTGGTGGTGCATGCTTGTAATCTCAGTACTCAGGAGGCTGAGACAAGCCGGCCGACAAGAATTCGAGGCCACTCCGGTCTATATAATGAGTTCCAGGCCAGTAAGACTCTAGCTCAGTTGGTAGAGCACTGCACTCCAGTCTCTGAGCTCCTGGGTTCAATTCCCAGCACTGCAAAAATGGAAGAAGGACGTGGCAATCCTTTCCCAAGGCAACCCCACAACAATCAGCCATTGGAAGCCTTATGAGGGTTGCTGTAAGTCAGACATGACTCGATGGCACCTAACAACAAGATGGCACCTAACAACAACAACAACGATTCTGTCTCAGAAAACCAAAAAACAAAACAGAACCCCCCAAAACCAAAAAGCCCCAGAAACAAAACCTCATGATGTTCAACTGAAGAAACATTTCCAAAGGTAGAAAAAGTTGACTATGCTGAACTTTTTGACAAGCATACTACATTGTTTGGGTGATCTGAGGGATTTTTCAAGGCTAATATTGACTATCTATAATTTCTACCTTTAGATTTAATGTCAGTGTGTCATATAAGTCTATGGAAGAAGCTTAGACTCTAAATCAATGTATGGTTCCTCCATCTGTTGGAGAATATGATAATGGGAAAGTTGCTTACTTTCTATAAATCTTTGTTTCCTCATCTACAAGATGGAAACAATCACATACCCACTTCACATGGTGGCTATACAGATTAAACAAAATAAACTCAGGCACCTTTGCACATGCCTGTAATCCCCATGACTCGGGAGGTTGAGGCAGGAGGATCACAAGTTTGAAGCCAAAGGCAGCTTTGTGCACCTGTCTTAGTGAGACCCTGTCTGAAAATAAAAAATAAAAATAGGGACAGGGGTGCAAACTCATTTGAAGAGTTCCTGTCTAGCAATATGGAGGCCCTGGGTTCAACTTCTTAGTACTGTCAAAAAATATATATCAAAGTAATGCACATAAAAGTACCACTGGCCATCATATGGCAAGTGATTAGTACACAATAACTGCTTTTGTTATTACTAAGGAGTTAATGAAGATACTATATAGTCTTGAATCTAATCTGCACACTTTCAACAGTTTTAGAAGACTACAAAATCAAACACAGGTTAGAATTATGTGTTAAAAGGGTGTGTATTGGATTTGACAATATATGATACTTAACACATCTGAAATCTTTCATTTTTCTTAAAAGCTGTATAAACTGGATTATTATCTTTTTTTTTTTTTTTTGGCGGTACTAGGGGTTGAACCTAGGGTCTGGACCACTGAGCTGCACCAGCAGCCCATTTTGTAGATTTTATTATTTTCTGAGACAGGGTCTCGCTAAGTTACACTGACTGTCTCTGGTCTTGAATTTGCGATCCTCCTGCCTCCACCTCCCCAGCCGCTGGGATTACAGGCATGTGCCACCACACCCGGCTTGGATTATTATCTTGAAAGTCACTCAAGACATAATATATTCTTTTTTCAGTACTAGGGTACTGAACCCAGGCCCTCACATATACTATCCAAGTGCTCTACCACTGAGCTGCACCCTAGTTCCTTTTCATTTTTTATTTTGAGGCAGGGTCTTGCTAAATTGCACAGGCTTCCTTTGGCCTTGAACTTGCGATCCTCCTGCCTTAGCCTCCTGCATTGCTGGGATTAAAGATTCGTCCCAAAGCTCACAGTGATAATATATTCTTTTTAGGAAAAAGTTACAAGCGATGTCTTCAAAAAAGAATAAAATGTATTATAGGTTCAATAATTCTTGTCTAATATTGTACTAATGTAATTTCCATTATAAAATTATAATTCTGCTCAGTTCTTATTTTTGAGGCTTTTATGCATTATACAAATTGTAAGTACCTTTAGGGATACATGAGGGTTCTGATCAACAGATATTTTTCTCTCTGTTGCTGAATGTGTACTTCCTAGGTACTCCAAACTTACCAAAGAAACTGAGATCTACAAAGGACTGAATGTTTATGTCTCACCCAAATTCATGTGTTCAAATCCTTACATCCAATGTGATGGTATTGAGAGTCTTTGGGAGGTAATTAGGTTAGGATGGTGGAGTCCACATAAATGTGATTAGTGTCCTTAGAAAAGCAACCCCAGAGAACTCTCTTGCACCTTCTGCCTTGTGAAGACACGTGAGAAGATGGCCAACTATCAATCTGAATCAGGCCCTCACCAGACACCAAAGCTGCTGGTGCCTGGATCTTGGACTTTCCAGCCTCCAGAAACAAGTGCTTATTGTTTGAGCCACCCAGTCTACACTATTTGTGTTACAGCAGCCTCAGCAGACTGAGATAGCATTCATGGTACACTGGTAATCCCCAATATTACTCCCAAGTTTGAAGATTCAGTAGAAAGACTTGTAAGACTGAGAATCTGATATACCCAGTTTGGTTAACTGTAGTGAAGTGATACAGAACAGGATCAATCAAAGACAAAGGTATGTTTGGTAGATTGTGGTGTACACCAGGTACCAGTTTCTCACAGCTTCATGACAGAGTTACAAATGACACAGTCTTCCCACAACTAACTGCTATAACACGTGTAAAATGTTGTTTGACTTCAAAATTCTATTGTTAAGAGCTCAGGTTTTCTATGGGGTAAGTCACCAGATCTTCAGACCTCCAGAAGAAGAGCCAAGTGGTCATCATTACTGTATTTTTTACACAAATTATCTAGCTAAACACTCTTGTCAGTTAATAACATATAGACCATTTTAATAGCTCAATTTCCAGGAGTTATACAACCAGGCCCTTTGGAAAATGTGTCAGATTTAAGCAACTCAAACCTGCTGGGATAACTCTTTCCAATATAAATGGCAAGTTAAGACATACAACTTAAGGTACAAAGAATGACTACAGATCAGATAAACCACTTAAGAGACACAGCTCATATACTATGTCTACATCCATATAGCTCTGGAGTTTAGTAAAACATAGAGGAAAGAATTATGTTAAAACCCTTGTAATGATACAGTAATAGCTCTGCTTTGTATTTCATTCTTCTTTTCAAAATCAAAGCATAAAATATGAAATACATAGCACAAATACAGTGTTTCCCAGAGTTTATTCCTCAAGAAATGTTAATGGACATTGTGCAAATAAAGGGTTTAATCACCAAATTTGGGGAACATTATATACTATGTCTCCTGTGTGGAAATTTATAATTTCTATTAGCATACTAAAAGCGCTAAAAAACTGCTGTGGTAGCACACACCTGTGATTCCACCACTCAGGAGGCTAAGGCAGGAAGATCACGAGTTCAAGGTTAATCTGGGTTACATAGTATGTTCTAGGCCAGCTGGGGCTACATAATGAGACCATGCCTCAAAAAAAAAATCACAATACAACAACAGCAACAAAAGAAACAAAACTAAAAAACAAAACCAAAAGAAGCAAAAAAATGTAAAAAGAAAAAAAAAAGATATTTAAAAAAACTCTAAAGAGTCCTGTTTGTGAACACAAGCAAAAAGTCCTATTTTTGAAAATCAAACTGTTTTCCCAGTTTCTTTTATAAGAAACTATTTGAAAGGAGAACACTGTTGGTGAAACCCTATAACAGATTTTGCTAGAGGTTCTTAGCCCTTTGACTACCATTGGGACACATATGTCAAAAAGTATTGTTGTTGTTGTTAGGTGCCTTTGAGTCGGGTTTGACTCACAGTGACCCTCATAGGGTTTTCAATGGCTAATTGTTTTGGGATTGCTGCAGGAATGGATTGCCACATCCTTCTCCTATTTTTGCGTTGCTGGGGATTGAATCTGGGTCCTCAGAGAATGTGAAGCAGCATTCTACCCATTAAGCTAAACTCTAGTCAGTCAAAAAGTCAGTGTGTATGAATTAGAGAGAAAATAAGGAAAGTGGTGGAAAAATGTATTGTACAAACTGTTAATGCTAGCTGTTGTAAATGCACGGATCCTATACAATGAAATATCCAGAAATGAGACAAAATTGCTTCAATTTGTAGTTCTACTGACAGAGAAAATGACTGCCACAGATAAGCAGAACAGTAAGGTAAAACTCAAGAGAATCAGAGGCAGGCCTTCAAACATTGCAAAACTCATCATCAATATGGGTGATCACCTATCTACCTTTTGAAGGAACTACAAGATGCACCAGATATTTAAAAAGTAAAATTCAGACAAGAACAAAAACTGTCTATACAATGTGTAATGTACCCTTGTACAAGAATTGCTTTACATCTTATTACACATAAAATATATTATTATTGTACCTAACATTGCTTTTTCTACCTGCCATTGTTTTTGTATTTTCAATTGGATTTTTTGGTATAGTGATTACATGCCAATTTTTCATATCAGGTGACTATACGTTTTTCTTATGAGAGTTTTTTGTATTCAAACAATGCACATCACTAATTATGTGATGATTTTACTCATATTATGCATTCCAATTGTTTTGCTAATCATGCTTTTGTTTTGTTCACTGTAATGAAGAGTTTCTGGAAATAAAATGCTTATTGTCATGTATTTGCACTTGAAATTGGTTAAGTGGTGGTCCATCAGGATAAAAAGTATGTTGGTACCATTCCAGTGGTAACATAGGTGACCTTGAATATATCTGGAAATAAGGTTTTTATGTTTCTTTTGTAATTAACAACTACAAGTTGTTTTCATGATTTTCTAATGACTGGAACCAAAAGCCAGGTTAGCGCTAGTGCTGAATAAACTGGCCACAACAATGCAATCAATGATAAGAAAATGTAATGAGCTGATCAGCTAGGAGGCAAAATCTGATGATATAGGCAGATTCAGTCAGCCTATTGACTTCTGCTTTTGGCAAAGGCATGGCTGATCTTTCAAACATCCAAGAATAGACTCACTGTTTCATCCAAGTTTTCAGCCCAAATGACAGTCTAGTCGTTTCAGGAAAAGAACCAGTAAGCATAAATTAGAATTTAAGGGAAAGGTGCAAATGCTAATACTGGTATCCTGGAAATTACATACCACAACTGGTGAAAGTCATGCAGGAAACGAGTTACAACCTAGACATAGTTCTGTGGCATAGCTCGTACATCTGGTAGTAAGTGTCATTGCTGTTTTATTTGCTACCAGCTAATATAAGAGACCATTCTGGGTCAATGCTGACAAATACATATCTGCTCTTAATAACAAGTGGGCTAGGAAGTAGAAATAAGGTTTGAAGAGAAAGAGGAAAACAGAGGGTTGTAAGTCTTCAGTCTTAGCTTCCTCAGTTCAAACATCTGCTCTAGACAACCATATGTAAAATCATTCCCATTCCTACCACTCTTAGACCCCAAAGTATCCAGGCTACACACTTCTCTTACCTTGTACTTCCACCTCTCTCTAGGGCTCCTATTTCTATCTTTCAGAACTTTTACTACTTGTGGGCCTCAGTATCATCAGAAAGCAGGCAAGGAAAAGTAGTACAAATTTCAACAACTAATTCAGCATAAATTGTAAATTAATCATGTCATTCGGAGACACTGCTTTCTGTCCACAAAAAATTTAACCAGAGTTGTAAGTATGTTTATCTTCTCAGTAAAGCAACACAAACAAATAAGAAATTCTAAATCTCACCTGATGTTTCATGTAGTGATTCATGTAAGGGGTTGCCATTCTACTAACTTTGAGGCAAAAGGGACACAGCAAGTTCTTAGTGTTTTCGTGGGATGTTCTAAAATGAGTTTCTACATCAGAAAATGTTGATGATCTAAACTGGCAAACCTAGAGATATAAAGAAGGTTTAGTTTAACTTGAAATTTTATAACTTGCAAACAATTGCATCAAATTAGTAATGAAGAGTCATTTGTTTAGAAGAATATTCTGCACTAACAGATTAGCTCTGCTGCCTTTACAACTAAGAGTTCTATTACAAAAGAAATAAAGATAACCTTTGAGACCAAAAGGTTATCTTTCAAAGTTCAAGGACATTCCAAACCATAGCTAGACTTCCTTTGTTTTTCAGGTCTACCACCCCCTATCTTAACCAGAATTTTCAAGCTCTGACACCTCTCATTTTATATAGTTTGTCCTGCTATATAACACAGAGGGCTTGGATTTATTAGCTCAGTTGGTAGAGTTCTGCTCTGCAGTCTCTGAGGTCCCAAGTTCAATTCCCAGCACCGCAAAATGGGAGAAGGATGTGGCAACCCACTCCCAAGGCAATCCCGAAACAGTCAGCCATTGAGAAAACCCTATGAGGGTCGCTATGAGTCAGACTCGACTCCATGGCACCTAACAACAACAACATATAACACAGAGTATTTTCTTCCTTAGATTTTAAAGGCTGTGCCAGTGACAATTTATCTTTATGGTGCTTTTTTATTACTGAGAATCATTTCAAATTCTGGAAAAACACTGGTCCTAACCCATTTAGCTGGGGTTTCTATAACTAAGAGCATTTCCTATTTTCCTAGCATGCCTATATGATAAGCCCATATGTTTGTATTTCTCTATCAGGATAGTTCTTTTTTTTTTTTTTTTTTTTTTTTGAGATAGGGTCTCACTATGTAGCCCATGTTGGCCTAGAACTCATGATCTTCCTGCCTCAGCCTCCCAGTACTAGGCCTGCAGGTGTGAGCCACCATGCCTGACTCTGCTTTGTCTAGTACAAGGGTCAGCAAACTATGACCTGCAGGTCAAATCCAGCTCACCACTCCCACATGTAATACATGAGTTCAACCAAGGGAGTTCTCACTAATGAAGAGGCTCATCAACTTTATTTAAATAGTTTTTAAAAATCAAAAGAACAATAGTATTTCATGGCACATGAAAAGTAAACATACACCTAAATATACAATACATAAAATATGTGTGTACCTGGCAAATATACGGCATTTCGCCGGGCTTATGAGTGTCCTTCATATGTTGTAAAAGAATATGCTCTGTTTCAAATGATAATTCACAGATTTTGCAAATAGCTGAAAGTGGAAAAACAGATTACACCATTTTAAGGATGTATATTAAAATAAGATGCATTCTGGAATCCATAACAAGAAGAAGTAATAGTAAGGACGGTTCTAACAATTTTATCTCTACTGACTCTATAACACTATTCAAAGGGACTGGGGATATAGTTCAGTGGTTGAGTACTTGACTAGCATGTGTAAGGCCCTAGGTTCAATCCTCAGCACTGCAAAACCAACAAAAACACCCCACAATATTGTTCTAAGGACATAATTTAGCTTATTCTATTCTTGTAACATCACTGAGAGAGGTACTGCCATTTTTATACCCATTTTTCAGATAACGAACCAGAATCAAAGAAAGATTAAATAATTTGAGTGAGACCTCACAGCTGTGTAAGAGACAGAGCTGGGATTTGAATCCAAACTGTACAGCTCCCAGACTGTGAGTGTTAATTACCACTGCAGTTACTTTTTGTATTAAACTATAAATCAAGGCCATTGAATTTAAATTTGAAAAGCATGAAATCTTGGTATTCTAATTTGGTCCCCTACACACTGTGCATTAGTTATGCCAGGGATGTTGCCACAAGTGAATTTTTTACAAGAAGGATTTCAGTTTTAGCAACAAATTTTATTTAAGTTTGTATGAGTTAAAACTTGTTTTTCAAATTTTCCCTCGTATTAGAAGGCCTATTTCCTACTGTTCTTTCTTCAGATTTCTTAAGGTTCCCTCCCATTCAGATCATCAAAATCAGCAATGTTCAGGACTTCAATGAAATGGTCACTTACTGGAAAACTCATGAGGAGTGTGTGTACTCTCAATGTGGCACTGCAGCTGGAAGGGTGTGGGATATTGGCGGTAGCAGTGCTGGCAGGTGGTGTGGTTTTCCCAGCTCTCATTGTTCTGCTTCTCAAGTTCCAAGTGGTGCTTCATGTGGTTCATGAACCTATAAATGATTGTTATCAGATGCACAAGTTCAGCTTTATAACCACAGGAAAACCTCACAAAAAGTTTATGAATCTAAATCTTTAAAATGCACTTGTAGGACTGTAACTCAAAGTAACATGTCTAAGGCCTTAAAGCATTCTAGAAAAATGTGCGCTTCCGCTGGATATCGTGGTGTACACCTATAGTCCCAGCTCCTTGAGAGAATGAGACGGGGGGATCACTTGAGGTTGTAAATCTGAGGCCAGCATGGGCAATACAGCAAGACCCCATCTCAAAACGAAAAGTATACATTTAAAATAATCTCATTTCATTACATGGCTCAGTAAACACTTTCTTTTCTTTTGTGGTACTTTGGGGTTTGAACCCAGGGCCCTGTGCATATTTTGCAAGTGCTCTACCACTGGGCTGTACCCCTAGCCCATTTTTTATTTTGCATTTTGAGTTAGGGTCTAGCTAAGTTATGCAGGCTGAACTCATCATGCTCCTGTCTCTGCCTCCTGATTTGCTGGGATTATAGGCGTGTACCACCTCACTTGGCCTTTTTTTTTTTTTTTTTTAAATATATAGAGTCTTTCCATACAGCCCAAGCTATCCTTGAACTTACATCAATCCTCTTGCCTCAGCCTCCGGAGTGCTGGAATTACAGGTATGTGCCACTAGGACCAACTTTCTTTTCATTTTTGTTTTAAAAATAATCTAAGCCAGGCACTGTGGCACATGTCTGTAATCTTGGCGAACCTGAGGCAGAAGGATCATGAGTTGAGACCAGAGGCAGCCTGTGTAACCTAGTGAGACCCTGTCTTAAAATAAAAATTCAAAAGCGGGTGGGGGATGCAGCTCAATGGTGGAACACTTCCTTAACACGCAAGGCCTCAGGTTCAGCCTTCAGTACTGCCAAAAATAAAAATAAGAAATATTATATAAAATTACCTTTAAGCTATTTGTATAAAATGTATATGAAACATAAATAAATTTTGTGTTTAGACTTGGATCCCATCCCCAAGATATTTCATTACATATGTGTAAATATTCCAAATTCTGAAAACAATCTCAAATCTGAAACACTTCTTTTCTTTATTTTGGATAAGGGATACTTAACCTGTAAAGTAAAATGTTAATGGCAGAATTAAGGTGGTAAATAGATGCTTATCATAAAATTTTTCAACTTTGCTGAATATTTGAAAATTCTGATCATCAAATGATGGAAAAGCAACCTCACCTAACATAAATGTCAAATTACAAAATACAAGAGAGAACAAAAGCTTTTCAGCACAATAATCCCCTCTTCTTACAAGTTTTAAAACTGTTTACCTAGAATGTAAAAAAAGATACAATATTCATATTAAAAAGATCAAGATATGAATTGTAGTATCATAATTTTCAAACAAATAAAAATATTTACATACCTAATGTTATTTTTAAGAACTTTCAAGCAACTGAAGCATTTAAAGGTAGTGTAAGTCTTCACCTCTTCCTCCATAGCTCCTTCATGTTTCCCATAATAAAAGTCACTAACGACCATGATCAATTTGCCTTTTTCTGAACCCATGTCAGCTTTGTTTTCAGTGTTTGAAGTTTCCATTTTAATGGTTCCCAACAAGTTGTTTACCATGTCTGGGCAACAGCGCTGAAAGAGGGGGAAAAAAAATATAAGGCTCGTTGTTGTTGTTAGGTGCTGTTGAGTTGGTATCCGACTCATAGCGACCCTCTGTACAACAGGGGAAACACTATTGTCAGTGCTTCTCTGCTGTTCATAGGGTTTTCAATGGCAGATTGATTTTTTGGGAGGGGGTTGCCAGGTCCTTCTCCCAAGCCTACAGATTCTGGTGTTCCCAGGCTGTCTCCCATCCAGGTACTAACCAGGCCCGACCCTGCTTAGCTTCTGAGATCTGAGGGGATTGGAAGCCAAGGGCTACAGCTGCAGGCATAAGGCTTGTTAGGCTTCTTATAAAAATCAGAGGCCAAAAAAGAATTCTTTATTTACAACTAGGGCGTAAAGCTGCACTTGGCAATATATATGGAAAGATATTCAGCACAACACTGACTTCCTCCCTTATAAATTCTAAAAAATTACAACAGTGAATATGTACTACCTTAATAAAGAAATAACTTCAAAATAAATCGAAAACGTTAAGATCAGGGACATCTATATACATAAGACTTCTTTCTTTGTAATTTTTTCTTTTCAGTAGTAAATATCTAATAAATTGTTTCTTGACCCCAAATCATACATTTCATATTTGTGGGAAGATGTAACTTAAAAGGAAAGGTAGTTTTATATACCATTATGTATAAGCTTAATTATCAAATAACAGCAGTGTTTTAGTAAAGCATGGTTAGAACTAGACAGTAAGTACAGATAACCTGCTGTTTTCCAGATGCTAGGTGCTATAAGATGTGTGGCTCACAAAGAAACAAGCACCAATTACATCTTAAAAACCTAAACACATTCTACCCAGAATGCTTAAACAACTAATGCGGAAGTTTACCTAATGAATAAAGTCAAGAATTCATTTAAACTGATTCTTAAATGGAATACTTTTACACATGACCCTTTTTAAATAGGAAAATTATTAATTATTATTATTATATTTTTTACAGTACTTGGGGGTTGAACCCAGGGCTTTGCATATACTAAGTACTCTACCGCTGGGGTGCACCCCAGACCATTTAAAATATTTTTTATCTTGAGACATGGTCTTGTTAAATTACACAGGCTACCTCTGGCCTTAAACCTGCGATCCTCCTGTTTTTGTCTCCTGAGTCGCTGGGATTACAGGTGTGAGCCATTGCACCCAGCTATTTTTTTTTTTTAATTTTGAGACAGGGTCTTGGTAAATTGTGTAGGCTGCCTCTGACCGTGAACTTGTGATCTCTTGCTTCAGCATCCCAAGTTGCTGGGATTATAGCACCACCATGTGTGGCTAATTTTGTTACTGTACAAAATCTTCAGTTGTAGAATTTCTCTAGAAGGATTCTCTAAGAATAACGGGAAAACAGGCTGGGCATGGTGGCTCATGCCTGTAATCCCAGAGACGTGGAGGCAAAGATAGGAGGATCTCAAGTTTGAGGCCAGAGGCAGCCTAATAACTTAGTGAGACCCTGTCTCAAGATAAAAAAAATAGCTGGGCATGGTGGCGCACACCTGTAATCCCAGTAGTTCGGGAGGCAGAGGCAGAAGGATCGCAAGTTGGAGACCAGAGGCAGTCTGCGTAACTTAGCGAGACTGTGTCTCAAAAAGTAAAAAAAAAAAAAAAAAAAAAAGGGCTGGGGGTGCAGCTCAGTGGTCCAGCACTTGCAGAGCATGCAAGCGCAAGGCCCTGGGTTCAACCCTTAGCACTGAAAAAGAAAATAAATAAAAAGATAAAAAATAAAAAAGGGGCTAGGGTGCAGCTCAGTGGTAGAGCACTTACAAAGTATGCATGAGGCCTGGATTCAGCCCCCAAGTAACACAAAACCAAACAAAACAATAAAAAAGAAAGAGTAACTGGAAATTGAAAATAAAATTAGAGAAAACATTTGCAAACCACAGATTTGATGAAAGGTTAATATCCAAAGCCTAAAAGAATTCTTACAACTCAATAGCAAAAAACCAAACCAAACCAAGAAAACTAAACTGATTTAAAACTGGCACAAGAACTGAAAAGACATTTCTCAAAAGACATACAAATATCCAACAGGTATATAAAAGAGCACCCAAACCCACTAATTATTAGAAAAATGAAAAATGAGATATTACCTTATACTTATTAGGATGACTCTATCAACAAGACAGAAGATAAGTGTTGGTAAAGATGTGGAGAAAAGATAGTACTTGTACATTGATGACAGGAATATAAATCAGTACAGCCACTATGGAAAATGTACTGAGGTTCCTTAAAAAATTAAAAAATAATCTAAGCCAGGAACCATGATGCATACCTGTAATGCCAGTAATTTGGTAGGGTGAGGCAGGAGGATCTTGAGTTTAATGCCGGAGGCAGTCTGTGCAACTCAGTGAGACCCTGTTTCAAAATAAAAAAAAATTAAAAGGGGCCAGGGGCTTAGTTAAGTGATAGAGTGCTTTCCTAGTATGCATGAGGACCCAGGCTCAGCTCCCAAGTACTGTAAAAATAAAATAAAATAAAATAAAATATGGAACAACCATATGATCCACCAATGCCCCTTCTGGGTATACATGTAAAGAATTGAAATCAAGATCTCAAAGAAAATGTGCAATCTCTTATTCACTGCAGTATTATTTATAATAGCCAAGACATGAAAGCAATCTAAATATCAATGTACAAATGGACAAAGAGAATGTGGTGCATATATACTATGGATTGTTCTTCAGTCTTAAAAAAAGGAAATCTCACCATTTGCAACAACATGGGTAGATTTAGAAGATCAGTTAAATAAATCAGTAACAGGACATATATTGCATGATTCCTTATACATGAGAAATCTGTAACAAACAAACAATGAAGAGAGTAGAATGCTGACTGCCACAGTCTTGGGGAAGAGGCAACGGGGGTAGATATTAGCCAAGGGCACAAAGGTTTAGTTGAATATTCAAGATGAAGTATAGTACCTATAGTTAACAATATTGTATTGTCTGCTTAAAAATGTGCTAAAAGGATTTTCTAATTTGTTTTTGTCACAAAAATTAACAAAATGGGCAGGTGGAATTTCTAGAGGTGATGGATGATTATGGCATAGATTGTGATGATTTCACAGATGTTTACTTATCTCCAAATTCACTGAGTTGTATATATCAAGTAGGTACAGCTTTTTGTCAGTCATACCTCAATAAAGTGGTTTAAATAAAGGATTATGTAATAAAACTACATACATAGAACACAAGTACAAACTGAGAGACTTAAAGAAAGCATAAAGAAAAATTTTGACAGAACCAAAACTAAATAAACCTATCCTACCAATAAAATAAAATCTCTCCTATCAATGAATGTAAATGTGTCTAACTCAACTCCCAAGAAAAGAGAGTTTCATATAGGATTACAAAATAAAAAGCAACTCTGGTGAAAATAAGAGATATACCAAAAACAAAATGAACTGGAAGGGTTCAAACTAAAAATAAACTAAGAATTAACAGGTAAATGGAAACAAGAAGAAAGGAAGGGTTGTATGCCTGATAGTAATTAAAATAAAATTCAGGCTAAAAAGTAATAAACACTGAGACAAAAGAAGATACTTCATAACACGTACTAAAGGCTGCATTCACAATGAAGTTATAAGAGATACATCCATCTATATCCTAAAAAGCAACACTACAAAATAGAATTGGAAAATATCAAAGAAAATATTAATAATGTAAGACTTGAATTTACCTTTCTCAAACACATGCGGGGAGGGAGATGTAGTAATAGATTTAATACAGTTTTGCTAAAGAATAAAGATATTCGTATTTGGAATTTTAGAACAGTCCTGTCCTTTCCTTTCCTTTCCCTTCCCTTCCCTATACATGAGAAATCTGTAACAAACAAACAAAGAGAGTAGAATGCTGACTGCCACAGTCTTGGGGAAGAGGCAACGGGGGTAGATATTAGCCAAGGGTACAAAGGTTCTGTTCTGTTCTGTTCTGCCTCAATCACCCCTTCAGAGTGCTGTGTGTTACACAGTTCTATCCCTGTGCCTCAACCCTCCTGAGTGTTGGGGTTGCCCTGGTTCTTTCTCTGTGGTGTAATTGATGTGGTGACACTGCACTCTCACTGCACCAGGCCTAAACCCCTCCAGGTGAGGGACAGACACTCATGGCAAATGGGTGGCTCTTCTTGTTCTGCCTGTGGGAAACCCTGCCTCTCCTCCCTGCCCACTGTGGTGGTGCATGGAAAGCAGGGTGAGACAGTCTCACTGTGCAGCACAAGCTGTCCTGGAATTCCCTATGTAGAACAGGCTGACCTTGAATTCACATCAATCCTCGTGCCTCAGCCTTCTGAGTACTGGGATTACAGGTGTGCACACAAATTTGTCAATCTTTGGAATGCTGCTGCTGCTGTTGTTGTTGTTAGGTGCTATCAAGTTGTGGCCAACTCATAATGACTCTCATAGAGTTTTCAATGGCTGATTGTTCTGGGATTGCCTCAGGAGTGGATTGACACATCCTTCTCCCATTTTTGCAGTGCTGAGAATCGAACCTGGGGCCTCAGAGACTGCAGAGCAGCGCTCTACCAACTGAGCTATGCCATTTCCTAAGATGCATTTGGTTTACACTCTTCTCATCCCTTCCTTCTCATGTACCACCTTATTACCTCTTTTCTTGCTTACCTCCTCACTCTGTGACATTTACACTGGGCATGCAAAGAGAACACAGACTATCTTTACACAGACACAACAGAATACTTTACTATGTACTAAAATATTTTAACTGGAGCAACCCCTAAATCCCATGCTTTATTGTACTTTGAAACTTACGTAGCCCTAAGCTCAAGAGATTTCTACACCAATGTAAACCCTGAATTCATTTTTAACTACATAAACTACATTCTGGATTGAGTTAAAATTATTACATACGATATGCTCCATCATTAGAAACTTTGTTGAGTGTTGAAAATTAAGATGTGAAACTAAGATTTTCACTGAGTAATGTAACATGCATATGTTACCACGGACAAAAAATGAAGAAAATAGGAGGGAGAGAAGATGGCAGATGGATAACAGCCATGCTTCAATCAGGGTAAGAAATAGGGAGAATTGTGATATTCTCTACTCAAAACAAAATAAAAACAAAACGAATGGAATGCAGCTTTAATTATCAAGAACAACGGGATGACACAAGGAACAAATGACCAAATAGTAGAGACTAAAACGCTGGAGGAGAAGATGAAATGGCGGGGCAACACTCCATAATCCTCAGCCTAAGGCAAGATGGCAGCAGAGGGCTTTGGAGGATACAGAGCCTGTTGGAAGGTGCACGGCTGAAGTGAGACCCAGCAGGGCCATCCTTGACAACAAGCTGCTGGAAGAAGGTACGGTGGGGCACCTGGTAAGGACACATGGCTGAAGAAAGATGTGGCGGGGGGCCTCTCACATGGTTGCAGCTGGTAAGAGGAAGGTGCACAAAGTGCAGGTCTGCAGGACTCTCCAGGGAAGAGGCTCAGCGACACAGGCCCCCTGTAGGATCTTGGGCTTGGGGACTGTGGTTTTTTTTTTTTTAATAGGGGAAAGACAGTCACTGCCCTGGCCTCTGGAGCCATTAGAACCGTGAGCTGGAGGGAAGGAAACTGAAATGTTCAGGGGATGGAGAAGTGCAGCAGGTGCTACTGGATCCCTGAGCCTAAGAAAGCTTGTTTAGAATAGGTGCATTTGGGGCCCCATAGAGCTTGTGACATGGAGAAGTAGCACTCCAAGTCTGGAAAGCCTAAGACAGGCTTAGGATGTGGTTTAGGACGTGGTGTGATTGGGGCCTGGGAATGCAGGGGATGGGGAGAGATTGAGGGGCCAGTGCTAAATGCAGAGGATGCAGCGGGAGCTAGGTACCAGACACTGAGGCTGCAAACCACAGCGGTAGAAGAGAGAGGAGCACCAACAACCCATCAACACTCAAACGCCTGGGAATGTCAGGGGAGAATCTCTTTACACACGGAGAAGGTGGAACCTAGCACAGACCAAGCAATGGGCAAACGTCAGCATAAAAAACACAGGAAACATCAAAGGACATGTGGATAAGAAGATCCTATAGATCAAAGCACATCAACAGATAATGTCAGGGTAACGGGATTTCTGGAGATGCCTGTTGGAGAATTTAGAACTGTGCTTACAGATATGCTAAAAGACCTCCAGGACACCACTATGAAAGCAATTGATTCACTGGACAAAAAGGTATTTAATTTGGAAGAAAAATTCTCCAGAGAAATGGAAATTCTGAAGAAGGATCAAGAAGATGTCCTTGAGGTGCAAGGAAAATTAAACCAACACAGCATTAAGGTACAATCTTCAGTTTCAAATCTAGACAAACTTGAACACAGAATAGCTGAAGCTGAGGAAAAGGCAGAAGACCTTATTTACTCACATACCAAGATAGAAAGAATGATGAGGCAGTGTGAGCAAGATTTTCAAGAGTATTTGATAAAATGAAGTAACAAAACCCATGCATTCAGGGAGTCCATAAAGGAGCCAAAAACAACATAAGAGGATTAGGAAATTTAACTCAAAGAAATATTAGATGAAAACTTAAGGCAAGAGCTGGATACCTACACAACTGAAACATTCAGAACCCTGAACAGTATAGACAAGAACAGAGCTTCCCCATGACACATAATTGGAATGCTAAATCTAGAGACCAAAGGAGCTATTCTAAAAGCTACGAGAGACACACCAACTCACTTACAAAGGTAAATACATCAGAATAACGGCAAATTTCTCAACAACATTAAAGGCAAGGAAAGCTTGGACAGACATCATCCAAGTCCTGAAAAAGAATAACTGGCAACCAAGATTACAATACCCAGCCAAGTTATCTTTTAAAACAGATGGTGAATACAAAACATTCCATGATACTGCCTTGTTTAAACGATCTGCAGCCACCAAGCCAGCTTGCAGAGGATCCTCAATCAAACACCACACACGTGGAAGGTAAGACAACCCCAGTACAACATCAAAGGAATGAATAATCGACATAGGAGGAACATAAGAAAAAAACAAGCCAAATATCAATAAAAAAGTAACAAGTACCAAATTGATGCAGAATAATAAGCATCTCTCAACGTAAATGGTCTTAACTCACCAATCAAGAGACACTGGCCAATTGGATTAAAAAACATAAATCCTTAATATGTGGCATTCGAGAGACTTCATACATAAAAGTCCATAAAAGGCAGAAAACTAAAGGCTGGAAAACAATATACTAAGCAGGTGGGAAACAAAAAAAGCAGGATTTGTGATATTAATTTCAGATACATTAGACTTCAATTCCAAACTAATCAGAAGCAATAAAGAAGGATGTTACACATTACTAAAAGGAACAAGAGTCAATCAGGAACCCATAACATCACTTAATATTTACTCACCAAATACAGGGGCGTCTAGCTTCATGAAACAAACTTTACTGCAGATAAAGGAACACATTGGACCAGACACAATAATTATGGGAGATTTCAATACCCCACTTTTGTCAAGAGACAGGTTATCAAAACAAAAAGTCCAAAGAGAAACAATGAACATAAATAGCACCACAGACCGATTGGGCCTTAAGGACGTCTAGAGAATATTCCGTCCATCAGATGAGGAACACACATGCTTCTCAGCATCCCATGGAACTTTTATCTAAGATAGACCACATTTTAGTCCACAAAAATAGCCTCAACAAATATAAAAAAAGTAGAAATCATCCCCTGTACCTTATTAGATCACAATGGAATAAAACTAGAACTCAAAAACAAGAAAAATTTCAGAAACCTTATAAATTAATGGAGACTAAATAATACATGCCTACAGCCATACCACTGTGGTGTCAGATTCCATCAGATCTCAGAAGCTAAGCAGGGTCAGACCTGGTTAGTACTTGCAGACCTGGTTAGTACTTGGATGGGAGACTGCCTGGGAATGCTAGGTGCTGTAGGCTTGGGAGAAGGACGCGGCAACCCACTCCCAAGAGACAATCAGCTATTGAAAACTCTACGAATAGCATACAAGCACTGACGATAGTTTTTCATCTGTTGTACATAGGGTTGCTATGAGTTGGATACCAATTCAACGGCACCTGACAACAACAACAAATAATACACTGCTGAATGATCAATGGATTACTGGAGAAATCAGAGTGGAAATTTAAAAATTTCTGCAATCAAATGAGGATAAGAACACATCCTATCAAAATTTATGGGATACAGCAAAGGCAGTTCTAAGAGGGAAGTTCATTTCTGTGAGTGCTTTCATCAGTAAGTCAGAGAAGGTTCAATTAAATAACTTAATGACACATATGAAGACATTAGTAAGCCATCAAGCCAATCCCAAAAGGAGGACTCAGACAAAAATTATCAAGATCAGGACAGAGATATTCCAATTAGAATCTAAAAAGACAATTCAAAGAATTATTGCGACTGAGAGCTGGTTCTTTGAAAAGACTAATAACACAGACATGCCTACCCAGCCAGTCTCACCAAATGAAAGAAAAGGCCCAAATTGAAAAAATTAGAGATGAGAATGGGGTGATAACCACAGATACCAATAAAATCCAGAAAATCATCAGGGAATACATTGTGAAATTGTACTCCGAAAAAAACCCAAAAATACAAAAGAAATGGAGTTCATTAACACATATGAATTACTAAAATTAAGCCCAGAGGACAAAAGCAATATAAACAGACTCATTTGTTAGGGTTGTTGTTAGGTGCCGTCGAGTTGGTATCCGACTCATAGCGACCCTCATAGGGTTTTCAATGGCTGAGTGCTTCAGGATTGCCTTGGGAGTGGATTGCCAGGCCCTTCTCCCATTTTTGCGGTGCTGGGAATTGAACTCGGGACCTCAGAGACTGTAGCGCAGCACTCTACCCACTGAGCTAAATCCCAGCCCTAAACAGACTCATTACATTCAATGAAATAGAGAAGGTAATAAAAAGTCTCCCAACAGAAAAAAGCCCAAGCCCGAACAGGTTTACAGGAGAATTCTATCAAACCTTCAAAGAAGAATTAATACCTATTCTCAAAGTATTTCAAAAAGTAGAAAAGGAAGGGGCACTCTCAAACTCTTTCTACAAAACCACCATCACCCTGATACCAAAACCCCGCGAGGCCACTTCAAAGAAAGAGAACTACAGACCAATTTTTCTGATGAATGTACACGCAAAAATTTGCAACAAACTCCTGCAATCCAAATTCAGGAACAAATAAAAAAAAAATCATACAGCACAATCAAGTGGGCTTCATTCCACAGATGCAAGGCTGGTTCAACATACAAAAATCAATCAGTACAATTCAACATATCAAGAGACGGGCAGACAGAAATCACATGGTCTTCTCAACTGATGCTGAGAAGTGCAACACCCTTTCATGATAAAAACCCTGGAGAAGATGGACGAAACAGGGAAATACCTCAGCATCATAAAGGTCATTTAGGACAGACCTACAGTCAATATCATATTAAACAGGGAAAAGTTGAAACCATTTCTTTTTTTTTTTTTTGCGGTACTAGGGGTTGAACCCAGGGCCTGGTGCCTGCATGCTCTGCAAGTGCTGGACCACTGAGCTGCACCTCAGCCCATTTTTTTTTACTTTTTGAGACAGGGTCTCACTAAGTTATGTAGACTGCCTCTGGTCTTGAACTTGCGATCCTCCCGCTTCTGCCTCCCGAGACGCTGGGATTACAGGCGTGCGCCACCATGCCCGGCCTAAACCATTTCTTTTAAAGTCAGGAACAAACCAAATATATCCACTCTCTCCTCTTATTCAATATTGTGACGGAAGCCTTAGCCAGAGCAATCAGACAAGAGAAAGAAATCAAAGGGGTACAGACAGGCAAGGAAGAAGTCAAATTATCCTTATTTGCAGACGGCATGATCCTTTCTCTAAAGGACCCCAAAAACTCCTCTAGAAAACTTTTATACCTAATAAGCTTAGTAAAGTAAGAGGATACAAAATTAACACTCAAATTTCAGTAGCCTTCCTTTATACCAATTGTGAACAGGAAGAGAAGGATATTAACGCAACAATTGCTTTCACAATAGTTCACCAAAAAATTAAATATTTAGGAATCAGTTTAACCAAAGACCCTGAAGATCTCTACAAGTAAAACTTTAAAACATTAAAGAAAGACTGTAAATGGTAGAGGGACTGTATGACAGAGGATATTAGAAGATGGAAGGACCGCCTCTACTCAAGGATTGGGAGAATCAATATTGTAAAAATGGCTACATTACCAAAAGAAATCTACAGATTTAATGCAATTCCCATTAAAGTCCCAATGACAGACTTTGCAGAAATAGAAAAAATGATCCAAAAATTCATATGGAAACACAAAAGACCACGTATAGCCAAAACAACCTTAAGATGCATGACACCAAGAATTAACAAATGGGATTATATGAAATTAAAAAGCTTGTGTACAGCAAAGGAAACAATCAACAGAGTTAAGGAAGAGCCCACTGAATGGGAGAAAATCTTCCCATCCTACACATTCAACAGAGTACTAATTTCTAGAATCCAGAAAGAACTCAAGAAAGCAAACCCAAAGACAATAAATAACCCAATACACAAATGGGCAAAGGAAATGAACAGACAGTTCTCAATTGAAAAAGTGCTCAATATCTCTAGTCATTAGAGAAACACAAATGAAAACAACTCTGAGATTCCGTCTAACTCCAGTAAGAATGACCAAGATCAATAAAACAAATAATAACAAATACTGGCGAGGATGTGGAGAAGAAGAACCCTCTTACACTGCTGGTGGGACTGTAAATTAGTTTAATCACTTTGGAAATCAATATGGAAATACCTCAGAAAACTAAAAATAGAACTGCCATATGACCCAGCTATACTACTCCTGGGAATATACCCAAAGTGAGACAAGTCATTATACCATAGAGACACTTGCATCTCCATATTTAATGCAGTACTCTTCATAATAGCAAGGATATGGAACCAATCAGGATGCCCATCAACAAAAGAATGGATAAAAATTTGTGGTACACATACACAATGGAATATTATTCAGCAATAAAAAATGTCATATGCAACAAAATGGATAGAACTGGAGAATATCATCTTAAGGGAATGAACATGGTTCAAAAAGAGAAATTTTACCTTATGTTCTCACTCATGTGGGAGTTGAATCTTACTTAAAGGAAGAAAAAACCTATACATAAGTAGATATATAAAAATGAACAATTAAACTTAGCAAAGAAGGGAAAATAGAAGCAGAGTAGAAAATTGGAGGGGGGACTACCAAAGGAAAGCAAAGGTTGTGGAAAGTGGGAAGGAGAGGAGAAACAATGTAAAAGGATAAAGTGACAGAGGATAATCTCAATGTAAATGCTATAATTTCATGAGTACAAGGGAATAGGGGACTATAACCCATAAATGCATACGAGTTTTACTACATATTAATCAAAAGGTTCCATAAACTTTTTAAGTCAATGAAAGTGTAACCAAAAGTGATGTAATAGTTGCATGATGGAAAAAGCAAATGTTGTATTACTCTATACCCCATAAATATTTATTAATCAACAGAAAAAAAGAAAAAAATAAAGAAAGAAAATAAAAGGAAATTTTAAATGTCTAATAAAATGCCTGCTGTATAAGAAGTTTGAAGAATGGCTGATCAATAAAATATTCTGCTAAATATTTTATTTTCATTTAAAATTAAAATGCAACATGCACATAATGTAGTACATATATGAAATTAGGTTTTAAAATTTCATGATTGAGAATTTTTAAATCATATAAATATAATCATTGTAAATATAAAAATTTTCCTGTTATATGAAAATGCCAGTGAGGAGATTTATTATCTAAATATATGAACAAACCAGAATTTATTCTAGATGGAACCTTAATATTTTCAGATATTTGTAAATATTTTCAAAATCAAATTTTGAGAAACATTTTACCTTCATGTGGCACTTCAAAGGATCCAAGAGATTGAACTGAACGTTGCACTTTGGACAAGACCTCAGGAAGAATGCTTCTGTTTTAAATTGAGTTGATGAGGTATTTAAACCTAAATTATAGATTTTTATTAGACAAATTCGTATTTTTTAAACGTTAATCACTAATAATAGTTTTAAAATCCATCACAATTTCTAAAATTCATGTAAAAATAATATTTTTTTAATTTGCTAGATTTCATAATTACCTGGTGATAAAACCTGTGGAGATGCCTTTGAAGAAGAGCTACTTAAAGACAATGAAGAGGAAGGACTTATTTCAAGATTTTCACTGGTCTTTGGCTTTTTTGGACTGACACTGTTTA
>VMDO01021334.1:0-35625 GCA_007922755.1 Pedetes capensis
ATGTAGTCAGGAGAGAACAATCCCTGGAGAAGGACATCATGTTTGGAAGAGTGGCAGGTCAACGCAAAAGAGGAAAACCCTCCACCAGATGGATTAACACAGTGTCTGCAACAATGGGCTTAAACATAAATAAGATTGTTTGCCTGGCACAGAATCGGCAAGTGTTTCGATCTGCTGTACATAGGGTCGCTATGAGTCGAACTCGACTCCATGGCACCTAACAACAACAACAACAATTGTATATTTAAATGCATCCATATGAAAAAGCCCTGGTGATACTTAAAATTCAGGAACCAAGTAAAAGATTGCATACCGTTAATGAGAAAAATTATATATTTGGGTGATGAATAAAGGATGTCTGGATAATTTGATGTCTGTTTTAATACATTCTTCTCACCTGTTTTTCCAGTCTGCACAAATGATTTGTTGAAGTCTATACTATTTGATTTTTTTATAGGATAGGATATAAATATTGTCAGAAATATGTACATTCATCTTATTTATTACATATAGGTGACGTATGTTTTATCCCTTAAGTTCACTTTGGAATTAGCATAAAGGTACTGGCTAGGAGAGATTTTATTCTCACGTTGATAGGTGCCTCAGTTCAGCCCCATACATGTTTTATAAATGCATTTATTTCCTGTTATAGATTTATTATTGTGTGATGAAGGAAGGTACTTCCTAACAAATATAAAGCAAAGGATTGTAAGTTTGCTGTAATTTTAGAGCAACGTCAAATAGCAGTGCTTAAAATAGTTAAAGTGACTTTTTTGCCCTGACTAGACCGGAAATATATGCATTGTTCTTGTTTTTCTAACACTACCTTGTTAATTGGGATATCAGCGAAATTAGAATGTTACCTTAATTTAATGAGCATAATTTTTTTCAATTTTTAGTCAGTTTAGTGCCTTAGATACAGTCCAAAACAAAGGTTTAATTAAAAAAGAAGAATTTTAAGGAATAATTCTATCAATTTTCCTGTGGTATTTTGGTTATTTTAGTGCCCAGTACTCTTTTATTATAAACAATTATGCTTTCAAAGGTACTGGATTAGATTTTAAGTTTTACTACATGATCTATTAGTAATTCAGTTATGTTTTCTCCCCAAATTTGAAAGATTCCTGTTGTTCCATGTTTGTATGTACCTACTACTCCTTGTTGCATCTTGCTATGTCTTGTCTTAGTAAAACTTTTTTAGCACTACATTTCTTCATTTCTTCTTTTTCTTTTCTTTTTGCTTCTTTTCTTTTCTCTTCTCTTTTTTCTTTTATCTTTCTTGAGATAAAACCTTACTTTATAGTCCTGGCTGGCCACGGACTCACAGTCCTCCTGCCTCAGCCTTCTGTGTGCTGGGATTACAGGTGTGCACCAACATGCCTGGTTTCTCACTTGCCATTCTCAAAATACACATGGGTTTGCTATAGAGCTGTCTACTGAAATGTATAAGCAAATGCTTTTATAGGATTACTTTTTACAACCAGAGTTGGACCTAACTTGAATGATGGAAAGAATACTTTATAACCATTGAATTATTGAAAGTCAAGTCAAGATTTCTTATCTATTTGGAATCTAACAAAAAAGAGAATGGTGTTGCTTAGTGATATAACTTACTTGATTGGCTTTGTGCTTGCTTTATGATAATAGTTAGGTGATGATGTGATTTTAAAAAGCATAAGAATCTAAATGTTAAGGATCATGGTAGTAGTGCTGGGAAATAAACCCAGATAACTTTCTATAAAAACTAGATATAATCAAGTGCTTGCTTTGTTCAGTGATGAGATTTTCTAACCATATACTGAAATGGCTAAAAGATCCTAATTATTGACATGCAAGTTGAGAAATCCCTTTATGTAGAGAATCTGATACTTTATAGCCTTCTTTTTCTTCTCTGAAATATTTTTTAATATAATTTTGGAAACTTGGAATTTTTTAGGAACTCACCTGTTACATTAGTGAAGGATGATGATACTATAAAAAATTTTCATGCAAACAATAGTGAATGGCAATTTGTCATGTATACAGTTGGATATATTTATATAGTACATTAATGAGAATTTACATTGTTTCTGGGAATGGAAGATCAGGAAGCCCTTCTTTGTTAGAGATATCTATGGGGATGTTAATCAAACCTTTATGGGCTTTATTGCCTTAACATACCATTAAAAAAAAAAAAACTGCTTGTTTGATGACAAAAGATTAGCTCCATATCTCTTTGAGTCCCAGTGTCTTCCTTAAAGACTTATGGAATACTTACTATGTGCCAGGCACCATTCTAGGAGCTGGGAATATTTCACTGAGTAAAACAAACTATGTACTTCTTCTCATGGAGCTGAAATCCTATTTAGAGAGACAAACAAATAATTAACAAATGTATATGTCCAATGTTAAATGCTGTGGAGAAAAAAATAAAATGGGTTAAAAAATAGGAAGTGGAGGAATACAGGATGCATTCTGTTTGATAAAGTAACATTTAAGCAGAGAAACTTAAGAGAAGTGAGAGAATGAACCACGGAGAAAAGCATTGTAGGCAAAGAGCACTAGGTACAAAAATCCTGTGGAAATCTGCTTGGTATATTAAAGCGATAATACAGAGGCTTTTGTGGATGGGTGGTGCAGAGTGAGCCAAAGTGAAGTGTTACTTCACTTTTCTGAGCTTCAGTGTTCTCATTTTGAAAATGGAGCTACAATGAAAAATGACTTGCCTTCTAGGGTTGTTGTAATGACTACACAAGGTAATACTTTTAAAGCAGTTAGTAATATGTCTTAGAACATAAATTGGATCATGTTCATGTCTTGCCCGGACCTTTCATTGGCTTCTTCTTTCACAGTGGATGAAATGCAGACTTGTTACTTGTCAGTTACTACAGTCGTATGTATGAGAGTTTGTCTCCTCATTTACTATGCTTTAGTCATGCTGACCTTTGAATAAAGTGCCTATTCTCACCTTGGACCTCTTGGTTATGCCTTCTTCCCTCACCAGATTCTTCAATTCTTACCCTCATGAAGAGACTTTATGTAGTATATTAGTTTGATATAGTTTTTCTGTCTTAGCAGAGAGCCAAATGAATAGTGGCTTAAATAGGAAACCATTCATTATATTTTCTCGTAGAGAGGTATATTTTCTAGTAGAGAGGTAATGAAGAGCTGGAATGGCACTACTATATTCTAAGGCAAGTACAAATGGTATGATATTTCATGTCTAAGGGCATCAAACAGTTGCAGCTGGTTTTCTTGGTCTGATATGTCTTTTTAGCTTTGATTAAGTTTCTCCATGTCTGCTCACTAATGGTTTCTGGAAGTAAATGTTAACAGATTCCCAAGGGGAAAAATAAGCTCATGTTCCAGTTTCAAATGTTTAAGTCTGCTTTAAATATGAAGTTTGAATGTAAAATTTAGGACTGAGAGTGATGGAGCATGCCTATAATCCTAGTACTTGGAAGACAGAGGCAGGAGGATTGAAAGCTCAAGGACAACCTGGGCTACAGAGCAAGAGCTTGTCTGTCTGTCTCTTTCTCACACACACACATAAAAAAACCCAAACCCTCTAAATCTAAAATTTAAATGTGAAGTTTTTAGCATTGTCTTCTGTTCCTTATAGTATACACCTTAATATCTTAATTCAGTTTCTGATAATAGTTTATAAATACTTTTACAAAATATTTGTTTCTAGGCACAAACCCTTACTACAACAAGAAATAGATTTCCATCTTTGGTTTCATTTATTTATTAGTTTGTTTGATTATTTATTTATTTATTTATATTTTGTGGTACTGGGGGTTGAACCCAGGGCCTTGCACATACTTTGCAAATGCAGTACCACTGGGCTGCACCCCCAGCCAATTTTTATTTTTTATTTTGTACCAGAGTCTCATTAAGTTACACAGGTTGCCTCTGCCCTTGAATTTGCAATCATGCTGCCTCTGCCTCCCAAATCACTGGTATTATAGGTGTGTATCATCATGTCCAGCTCAGATTGGAGTCTTTTAAGAAATTTTATAAATTTGAATTTCATGACATTTGAGTTCTGGCATAGTTTTAAAAAAGATTAAAATGAACTAATGATTTAATACTTCATAACACTTTTTCAAAGAGGTACATGTATTAGTCAGCTGTTGTTGCTGTAGCAGAACAACCAACCAAAACAAATTAATGGAGGGAAAGTTTTCTTAGGAGATCACAATTAGAGTATCAGTCCAAAATGGTGGCAAGTTGCAGTGATAGGCCATGCTGTGGCAGATGATTTCACAACATTTCAGGGCAGGCAGCAGAGAGCTGCCCAGAACTGAGAGTCTGGGGTAAAAACCTCCAAAGGCCTACCCTCAGTGACCATTTCTACAAAGCTGAGTCCTGCCTTCCAAAGTTCTATGACCTCCAAGAATAGTGCCACTACCTTGGGATGAAATGCTAAACACATGACCTTTGGAGGACATTTTATATTCAAACCATGACAGTAGGCCACACTACCCATTTCTTAGACTTTTTCCTTCTTTGTGATTCTGCAATAAGATTATGGTATAGTTTGAGGGTTTAGAGAGGAAAAAGTACGCTTTTTTGTACCAATTTGGGGCCTTCCTTGGCCAAAGTGGCTTGAAGAATGGCATATTATATGGGGAATGATTCTATTACCTGTTCTTGTTCTTTATGGCTTCCTGGGTTTATGTGATAAGTATCTGTTATTTTAGGATATACCTTTCATCTCCGGTTGCTTGACTTATTTTATAATTCTCGAAGCTTTTTGGTTGATGATTATCTTCAATGCAGAAGGCATTCAGTAATTAAGACTAGACTTGATAAGCATAGTTTATACTTAAAGAGTTTCTTCAAATTGTTTAAAAGCAAGTACAAAAGATTCTCCTTATCACACCTCCCAGACATTTGCAAAAGTGATGTCTCTTAGGATTGGCTTGTTAATCACTGATGATTTGAATTTCTCCTATTAACAATAACAGTTATGTAAGAACAAGGCAAAATGTTATAGGGTATTGAACTTGGTAGTCATGAAATAGTCAGGGATGAAGAATTCTCTATCAGTCTGTTGTATTTTTGCATCTCTTGCAAGAAAAGCATTGACTGCTTGTGCTAGATTTACTTTTGAAGGATGTTTGTATAGTGAACAACCTTGGAAGACAGAGACAGCCTCCTAAGGAAAAGGAAAGCATGTTTGTTGCACATTGTAAAGTATATGGGTTTCCTAAACTTGAGCTTCTTCTCTTGTACTTTAATTTCTGTTTATACAAGCACTGGCCTGGGCCTGTTCACAATACTCCTATGGAACTTGGTGTGAATAAGATAATTGGATAATTGGAAAAGATAGGAAAAGTAATAGTGAATTACTTTAATTTAGGAGGATTTTCTGAACTGTTGTCTTTACAAGTGTCTGAGTTTTGTTTCATGCTGAAGAACTAGCAGCAGAGACCTCAAACTGCATTGTGTTACTCTTGCTATTGTTAGATGCTGTTGTTGTTGTTGTTGTTAGGTACTGTCAAGTCAGTATCCGACTCATAGTGACCCTCACAGGGTTTTCAATGGCTGACTGTTTCGGGATTGCCTTGGGAGTGGATTGCCAGGTCCTTCTCCCATTTTTGCGGTGCTGGGAATTGAACTCGGGACCTCAGAGACTGCAGCGCAGCGCTCTACCAACTGAGCTAAATCCCAGCCCCAGATGCTGTTGAGCACAGTCTATTAGCGACCCTATGTAAAACAGAACAAAACACTCCTCAGTTCTTTGCTAGGCACATGACCTTTTCTATGTTTGAGCCCATTCTTGCAGACAATGTGTTAATCCATCTAGTTGAGGGTCTTCTTTTTTCATTGACCTGCCTCTCTCCCAAACATAATATCCTTCTCCAGGGATTGGTCCTTCCTGACAACATTTCCAAAATACGTAAGACGAAGTCTAGCCATCCTTGTGTTCAAAGAGCACTCGCGTAGCACTTCTTCTTAGGACATAACTGTTGGTTCTATTGACAGTCCATAGTATATTCAATATTAGTCTCCAGCACCATAATTCAAAAGCAGCAATTCTTCTCCTGTCTCTCTTATTCATTGTCCATCTTTCACAACCACATGATATGGCTGAAAATACGTTGGCATGAGTCATGTGCCCCTTTGCCTTCAGCATGGTATCTTTACTTTTCAACACTTTAAAGAGGTCTTTTGCAATGACTTTACCCAATGCACTGTGTCTTTTGATTTCTTGAATGCTGCTTCTGTGGGCGTTGATTGTATAACTGAGTAAAGCAAAATCTTGGACAACCACAATCTTTTCTCCATTTATTATGAAGTTGCAGACTGATCTAGTTGTAAGGATTTTTGTTTCGTTAATGTTGAGTTGCAATCCATACTGAAGGCTGTGTTCTTTGATCTTCATCAGGAAATATTTCAGATCCTCTTCACTTTCAGCAAGCATAGTTGTGCCATCTGCATAATGCAGGTTGTTACTGAGTCTTCCTCCAATCTTGATGCTGCGTTTTTCTTCATAAAGCCCAGCTTCTTGGACTGTATGCTTAGCATTGAGATTGAAGAAATGCAGTGAAAAGACACAGTACTGACACACACCTTTCTTGACTTTAAACTAGGCAGTATTTCCTTGCTTTGTTTGAATGACTGCCTCCTGGTCCATATAAAGATTCCTCATGAGGACAATTAGGTGCTCTGGTATTCCCATTATCTGCAGTGTTAGCCATAATTATTATGATCCACATAGTCAAATACCTTTGAATAGTCTATCTAAAACATAGATAGACATCTTTTTGCTATTCTCTGTTTTTGGCTGTTATCTATCTGACATTAGCAATGATATTCCTCGTTCCATGCCCTCCTCTGAATCCTGCATGATCTTCTGGCAGTTCCCTGTCAATATGCTGCTGCAGTCACTTTTGAATGATCTTTAGCAAAATTTTGTTTGCATGTGATATTAATGATATAGTTTGATAATTTCTACATTCGATTGGATCCTCTTTCTTTGGAATAGGCACAAAGATGAATCTCTTCCTTTCAGTTGGCCAGGTAGCTGTTTTTCATCTCTCTTGGCAGGGACAAGTGAACACCTTCAGTACTGAATCTGTTTTTTGAAACATCTCTATTGATATTCCATCAATTCCTGCAGCCTTGTGTTTCACCAGTTCCTTCAAGGCAGCTTCCACTTTGTCCTTCAGTACCATTGGTTCCCAATCATATGCAACCTCTTGAAATTGTTGGTCATTCACCATTCTTTTGGGTATTATGACTCTGTATTCATTCCATCATCTTTTGATGTTTCCTGTCTTTTTCCCTGTAGAATCCTTCACTCTTGCCACTTCAGGCTTGAATTATTTCTTCAGTTCCTTAAGCTTGAGAAAAACAAACTGTGTTCTTCCCTTTTGGTTTTCTATCCCCAGCTCTTTGCATATATCATTTTATAATTGATTTTGTCTTCTCAAGCTGCTCTTTGAAATCTTCTGTTTAGTTCTTTAACTTCGTCATGTCTTCCTTTTAGTTTAGCTGTTTGACATTCAAGGGCAAGTTTCAGAATCTCTTTTGACATGTAATTTGTTCACAAATAAGGGAAAATATCATTAAATTTAAATGATTCAGTGTAAATAAATAGTGCATCACAGAAAGGGGTCACAATCCTACCATAAGTAATTTCTTCCTAAATAGAACCAGATCAGCTGTCATCTTTGGGGCAATTTGATGTCTTGAATCTAATCTCTAATTATAGGTTTTCTAAACAGGAAAAGGGTTGGGGTTTAGCTCAGTTGGTAGAGTGCTGCTCCGTGCTCTCTGAGACCCTGGTTTAGATCTGTAGCACTGCAAAAATGGTAGAAGGACATGGCAATCCACTTATAAAACATTCCCCAAACAATTGGCCATTGAAAACCCTGTGGGGGTCATTATGAGTCAGACTCAACTCAACAGCACCTAACAACACAACAAACAGGAAAAATTCATTCAACACTTTTATTGTGGTAAAATACATAAAACAAAATTTACCATCTTAACTATTTTTAAATTTATAATTCATTGATAGTAAGTGCAGGGTTCTAGGACCCAAGATCTCAAGTCCCTTATATAAAATGGCATGGTATTTGCATATTGTCTATGCACATCTTCCCATATACTTTAAATCATCTCTGTATTACTTATGATACTTCTTTTTGTTGTTAGGTGCCGTCGAATTGGGTTCAACTCATAGCAACCCTGTGTACAACAGAATGGAACACTACCCTAACACTGTATCATGCACATGATCTTTTTATGTTTGAGTCCATTGTTGCAGCCACTGTGTTTCTTCTCACTTTGAGTCCTGCCACATCAGCAAATGGAGGTCCCAAGGGTTTTACTCTGTACCCATCATTAAGATCAACTCTATTTTGAGGTAGCAACTCTTACTCATTCAATTCTTGAATATTTTCCAACCTGGGAGGGTGAGTTTCAGGCAATATATTTGACAGTGCATCTCTGTTATTCATAGGGTTTTCAATGGCTAATTATTTTGGTAGTGGGTTGCAGATTCTTTTTCCTAGTCTGTCTTAGTCTGCAAGCTCTGCTGAAACCTGTCCACCATGGGTGTCCCTGCTGATATTTGAAGTAGTGGTGACATAACTCTCAGCATCACAGCAACTTGGAAGCCCCTATAGCAGGACAAGCTGACAGACACATGGGGAACTTATAATGCTAATACTATGTAAATGCTGCATAAATGTTATATTCTCCTGTAGGGAATAATGACAGGAAAAAGTGTACTTTCTAAGTAAAGATGCTGCTTTTTTTTTTTCCCCAAAATTTCTACCTTCAATTGTTTGAATATGTGGTTATGGGCCCTGTGGATATGAGGGCCAACTGTGTATTCATACTTTGGACAGCCATCAGCACCATCTTGCTACAGAGCTCTTTTCATCTTGCAAAGCAGAAACTCTATACCTAGTAAACAATAACTTCCCATTCATCCTTTCCTGAAGTCCTTGGCAACCACTTTCTACTTTTGGTCTTTATAATTTTAACTATTCTAGAAACATCTCACCTGCAGCTGTAGCACTGTGGTGTCTGATTCCATCAGATCTCAGAAGTTAAGCAGGACTGGACCTGGTTAGTACTTGGATTAAGAGACTGCCTGGGAACACAAGATACTGTAGGCTTGGGAGAACAACCTGGCAACCCACTCCCAAAAATCCACTTTCCATTGAAAACCCTATGAATAGCAGAGAGGCACTGACAATAGTGTTTCACTTGTATGTAGGGTTGCTATGAGTAGGACACTAGCTTGAAGGCATCTAACAAATAACAGAGACATCTCAGAAGTGGAATCCTATAGTATTTATCTTTTTGTGACTGATTTATTTTGTTAGCATGGTGTCGTCAAGGTTCATCCATATTTTGTAGCTTGTATCCGAATTTCTTTCCTTCTAAAGGCAGAATGATATTCTATTGTCTGTATATCTATTATACTCTGCTTATCAGTTCCTCTTTGGGTTGCTTTCAAAGTTTAGTTATTGTGAATGATGCTGCTGTGAACATACATGTACAAATGTCTCTTTGAGACTCTGCTTTCAATGGTTTTGAATACTTAACCCAGAAGTGGATCCTATACTAATTCTGTTTTTAATTTTTTGAGGAATTGCCACACTGCTTTTCACCATGTTTTCCACAGTGGTTTTACCATTTTACATTTCTGCCTACAATGTACAAGGCTTCCAGTTTCTCTGCCTCCTCACCACACACCTTCATACACTTCTTTTTGTCAGGAGAAACATTAATCTTGTTATTTACACCCTTTATAGTGATAATATATTTGCATAATTGGAATTCAGTTTTGATTACTGTGAAAACTGAGGGTATATGTTATGAACAATTAAGGGTATGATCATTCACACTACTCTAAGTGCTGATTCAGTGGCTATAAGAATGATTTGGACCCTGTTGTTGAGTTCTTTAAAATCACAAAATGTTTTTTTGGAAAAAAAATGACAAGGTGATAGAAAGAAATATTGTGTTCTTTCTATCTAATACACTGTTGTTTGGAGAGCTTTCTTGTTCTATAACAGAGGAACATCAGAGTTTTACCTGCTGTAATAGTATCTCTTCTACACTACTTTATTGTGACTAGAGGAAACAGCTACTGATTAGACCCTCATCACTGATTCATTTTCATTTTTAAAAACAAGCCTAATTAAATAACATTTTAACATGAGTTATTAAATCCAAAATAAACAAAATTGAATAAAATAGAACTACTCATTTCTTGACTTATTTTTTCCATCTCCCATCCTTTTATACCTCTTCTTCCATTATCTCATTATCACTAAAAGAATATATCTACTATGCAGTGTATACTGCTACTGGAAATATAGAATATGTGAGTGACTTCTTGCCTTATGGTTTATTTATGTTCTCTGCTTTGAATGTATTTCTTGCTATTCTATGAGCTTTCCATTCTATGAAAATCTTCCTGTGACTTCATGTAAGATCCATGAGGCCATGGATCCTTTGTGTTTTGTGCACTTTGATTCTCTAGAGGGTAGGAAGCTACTAGAGGATAGTTCTTGGCACACATCAGGTGCTCATTTTGTGTACACTTTCATGATGAGAAGATAGATGTGCTTGAGGAGGCAGATGGATAAGCCAGTATTTAGAAATGAAGTGTGACCAGTTCTGTACTGGAAGTATTTTGGTTGTAGAGAAGAGGAAACAAAGAACTAGTATGTCATCAGGATATATTTTTCAAGTTCACTCATTCATTTAAAGACATTTGGAGTATCTGTTTATGCCAGTTATGTTCATAGAAAAGCTTTACAAAATAATTAACCATATCTTGAGTCTTGTAGCCTTTTGTTCAAAGTTGTGATAATCTCTGGTATCCAAAATATTTTATAGGCGTGTGTGTGGGAGATAGCAGGAGAAGGGAAACTATAATTCTTGTTTCTAGTGTTTTTTTTTAATTAAGTAACTTGTATGTCAATTAGAATTTTTAGGCTCTTAAATCCAAATATTTTGAATTTATCATTGTCATCTGTTTCAGCTAAGAAAGCCTGTTTGTTTGTGTATAGTATCCCCCCTTATCCTTTGAGCACAAATTAAAGAGGGAAGATTTATTTGGGCTCATGATTTCAGAGTTTTCTGTAGTTGGCTTGCTCCATTGCATTGGCCTTAGGCAAGGCAAAACATGGCAGAGAAGACACCGTAGGGCAAGCTGCTCACATCATGATACCCAGGAAGCAGAGAAGGTTAACAGGAAGTGGACAGGGCCAAGACATACTCTTTAAAGGCACACCCCCCACCAACCTATTTCCTCCACCTTGGCCTCACATTCCACAGTTTCATCTCCTCCCAACAGTCTGTTCAAATTTTGAATCAATCAACAGATCAAACCATTGATTTGGTCAGAGCCCTAATGTTTCTAATCATCTCTGCAAAGGCCTTCACAGACACACTTAGAAATGTGCTTTACTAATCTCCTAAGTGTCTCATAATCCAGTCAAATTGACTATCAAGATTAACCATCACATACACTGATTCTGGGCTGGCTGGGATTTAGCTCAGTTGGTAGAGCTCTGCTCTGCAGTCTCTGAGGTCCCAGGTTCGATTGCCAGCACCCTAGAAATGGGAGAAAGATGTGGCAACCCACTCCCAAGGCAATCCTGATACAATCTGCCATTGAAAACCCTATGAGTTGGACACAACTCGATGGCATCTAGCAACAACAACACCACCACTGATTCTACTAATTTGCATATCTTTGTTGTTTTCAGGCACATTATCTACAAATATAGATCACTTCTCCCTTTTCAATTCTTATACTTTTTTGTTTTTCTTGTCACAGTAGATCTCTTGTATGAAGTTAAATAGGAATGTTGATGAGGATACTATTACAGTCAAAGGGAAAACATTCAGTCTTTGTTATTCTGATGTTCATAGTATTTATTTGATTAGGGAGTTTTCCTTCTGTTCATATTTTGCTACAAGTTTTTATCGTGAATGGATAAATGAATGGATAAGTACTGTCAGATTCTTTTTCAGTATTTATTACAATGTACATATGAGTTTTCTACTTTATTATAATATGGTGGATTGTATTGGTATTCATTTTTTGAAGGGATAAACTTGATTATTTTAGTGGTCTGTTTTATATGCCACTGGATTTGGTTTTCAGTGATTCTTTTATGAGTCTGACAGTTTTCATACCTTCAAATGCCCTTCTCTAGTTGCATATTAGACTTACATTGGTCTTCTAAAACTAGGTCATGCATTGTCTAATGATGGATGAATAGTCTGAGAAATCCATCATTAGGCAATTTTGTCATCAGGCAAACACAATAGAGTGTACTTACACAAACCTAGAGAGTATAGGTCCATCACTGTCTGTGGGGCTATTGATGAAATCAAGAAACACAAAAAGTATGAGTTGTATGAGGTGACTGACGGCATCATACAGCATACTGACACTTGTCAAGTTTTACATACTCATGCATATCTAGCATTAGAGGCACTGCCTGCCTGGTGACATGTTAAATGACCACAGGATACAGACTGTGCAAAGTTAGCAAATCATTTGTTTCTTAGTAGGGACTTGTATGAATATCTAAATGAAGGTTTCACTGTTCTTACCTCCAACCAGTGCAACTGATCTCTCCATGAAGAGGTGGGGATAAAACAATAAGACAAGAGGGCCCTGTGGAGCTTTAATTTACTAATCCACAATTCATGCCCCATACTACTGCATAGTAGATAAAATATTACTCTGGAATAGAAGTTTCAATTGGGGTGACCTTGGAACATAAAATATGTTTCAAATGATCTTGGCCTAGACTGACAAGTCAATGCTACATGATTACCAATTGACCCATAATTTGATCAGCGAATTAAGTTACACTAGGGATAACAGTGCAATCCTATTCAAGAGTCTCTATCAACAATAAGGTTTATGCCTCAGAGTTGGATCAGGGCATCTCAATGATGAAGCCACTTTTAATAGTTCATTGTTCCACAATTAAACTCCTACATGATCTGAGTTCAGACTGAAGGAATCTAGGTCAGTTTCTTTCTATTTTACATTTCTCCCAGTATGAAAGGACAAGAGAAATAGGACTAACCTTACCTAGGCATTCTCAGAATAGATGAATGAATGTGCTTCTTACTTTACCCTGCCTAAGAACAGGGCTTATTAAGGTGGCAGGACCTGGTAATTGTGTAAAACTTAGAACTTTATTAACTAGAGGTTCAAATCCTCTCCTTAACAACATGTTTATAATTAACCTCTTGAGGCTCATTATTCCAATTCTATAGCATTTCTAACCTTAATTGAACAAAAACTACTAGGATACATATAACTCTGAAAAGGACCAAACATCATTGGTCCCAACTGCCTTATACAATCATTCACCAATTAAATAGAAATATTTATGACAGAATCCCTATGACTGCTTATTTCCTCAACCCTATCATAACTTTTCCCTTCCCTTCCCCTCCCTTCCCTTTCCTTTCTTTCCCTTCACTTCTCTTCTCTTTTCTTTTTTCTTTTCTTTTCTTTCTTTCTACCATCATCTTCCTAGGACCATCACATAACCTCCACACACCAGAAACTTTTACTATGAATTCACTATTAAGATCCTATGCCTGATGCCTCTGTTCCTATGAGCATCATACCCTCAGTTTTGATACAACCAGCTTATATACCTTTTATGAAAAGACTTTCTCCCCCTCACCCTAGCCATATCATCATGACATATCTCCATGCCTATTATCCTATTTTACATTTTCCCTCAAACATAAGAAATATGTTTGATAAAAGAGCTACTCTAATAGAGCAAATAATAGAGGTTTTAATCCTCTTATTTCTAGAATTGTAGGACTTGAACCTAATCTTAAGAATTCCAAAGTCCATAGGGTGTGTTTTCATATGAATGACAGCACAATAGGTTTATTTGCACCAGCATCACCATAAGCGCATGAGTAATGAATGTATTGCACTATGATGTTACTACAGCTACAGTGTCACTAGGCAATGGGAATTTTTCAGCTCCATTATAATCTTTTGGGACTAGTGTCATATATTTGTTCCATTGTTGATTGAACATGATTATGTGGCACAAGACTATACTTGGCTAATAATCCTTCTTTTTACTTTTCTGAAAAATGTTGTATAAGATTTTGGCTGGGTTTCCCCAACCCCGCAATCTGTGTTGAGTAAAATTCACTAGAGAAGTAATAATCCAGGACTGTAATTTTATTTGTTAGAAGGTCATTAAGTTTTTAATAGGACTACTTGAATTTTCTGCTTTTTTTTTTTTTTTTTTGGCAAAAGTTTCAATAAATTGACCTTTTTTCTAGGATTATTTGGAAAGTTAGATTTTGCTAAAATTTTCCTAGTAAGTTTTCAAATTTATTGGTATATAATTATTCATAATTTCCTGTTAGGGTATTTTTAACATTTGGAGCATTTGCTGTATGTCTCCTGTATCAACCATAATATTGTGATTTTTGCTGTCCTTTTTTACCTTGTTTAGTTTCACCTGCCCCCATGTGTCTGTCAGCTAATCATGCTGTGGACGCTTGTATATTTCTATGATGCTGAAAGCTGTGCCACAGGTATTTCAGATACCAGCAGGGTCACCCATGGTAGACCGTTTTCTTCTGAGCTTCCAGACTAAGACAGGGTAGGAACTAGGACCTGGCAGCTCACTTCCAAAACAATTAGCCATTGAAAACCCTATGAATAGCAGAGAACACTGTCAAGTATAGTACTGGAAAATGGACCCCCAAGATTGGAAGGCACTCAAAAGATGACTGGGCAAGAGTTGCCTCCTCAAAGTACAATCTACCTTAATGACAGGAATGGAGTAAAGCCCCAGGGACCTCCATTTGCTGATGTGGCACAACTCAAAATGGGAAGAAACAACTATAAACACCCATTGATAATGAGAACATGGAATGTATGTTGTATGAATTGAGAAAAATAAGAAATTGTCAAAAGGGAAATATAGCACATAAACATCAACATTCTAGACATCAGTGAGCTAAAATGGACTGGTATTGGCCATTCTTAATCAGATAATCATATGGTCTACTATGCTAGGAATGACAACTTAAAGAGAAATGGGGTTCCATTCATCATCAAAAAAGACATTTCAAGATATGTCCTGAGCCGGGCGCTGTGGCACATGCCTGTAATCCCAGCGGCTTGGGAGGCGGAGGCAGGAGGATCGCAAGTTTGAGACCAGAGGCAGTCTGCATAACTTAGTGAGACCCTGTCTCAGAAAGTGAAAAAATGGGCTGGGGTGCAGCTCAGTGGTCCAGCACTTGCAAAGCATGCAAGCGCGAGGCCCTGGGTTCATCTCCCAGTACTGCAAAAAAAAAAAAAAAAAAAAAAAGATATGTCCTGAAGTCCAGCACTGGCAGTGATAGAATAATAGCCATACGCCTACAAGGAAGGCCCATTAATGTAACTCTTATTCAAATTTACATACCCCCCATTAAGACCACAAAGGAAGAAGTGGAAGATTTTTACCAACTTTTGGAGTCTGAAATTGATCACACACGCGATCAGGATGCACTGATAATTACTGGTGATTGAAATGCAAAAGTTGAAAATGAAGGCTCAGTAGTTGGAAAGTATGGCCTTGGTGACAGAAATGATGCTGGAGATTGCATGATAGAATTTTGTCAGACCAATGACTTTTTCATTGCAAATCCATGTTTTCACCATCATAAATGGTGACTTTGTTGTTGTTAGGTGCCACTGGATCCAACTCATAACAACCCTGTGTACAGCAAAACAAAACACTCCCCAACACTGTGCCATGCCCAGCACTATATTAGTGCTTTTCTGCTATTCATAGGGTTTTCAATGGCTGATTTTTTCAGGAGTGGACTTCTAGGACCTCCTCCCATTTTTGTGGTGCTAGGGATCAAACCCAGGACCTTAGAGCATGCAGAGCAGGTGCTCTACCAACTGAGCTAAACTCCAGCTCCAAACAGCAACTATACACATAGAATTCACCAGATGGGACATAAAGGAACCAAATGGACTACATTTGTGGAAAGAGATGAAGGAAAAGCTCAATATCAAAAGTCAAAACAAAGCCAGGCATGGGAACGCATGCCTGTAATCCCAGCGGCTCAGGAGGCGGAGGCAGGAGGAGCGCAAGTTCAAGACCAGAGGCAGTCTGCATAGCTTAGTGAGATGCTGTCTCAATAAATAAATAAAAATGAAAGGGCTGGGGGTGCAGCTCAGTGGTCCAGCACTTGCAGAGCATGCAAACTCGAGGCCCTGGGTTCAACCCCCAGTACCACAAAAAAAAAAAAGGAAAAGGAAAAGAAAAGTCAGAATAAGACCAGGTGCTGGCTGTGGATCAGACCATCAACTGCTCATATGCAGGTGAGGATCCAACTGAATGTGGAAATTATAGAATGATATCATTAATATCACACACAGTAAAAGTTTTACTAAAGATCATTCAAAATGGTCTGTAGCAGTATATTGCAGGGAACTACTGGAAAGTCAAGTAGGATTCAGAGAAAGGTGTGGAAGCAGGAACATCATTGCTGATGTCAGATAGATATTGGCCAAAAGCAGTTGTTTTGTTGTTGTTACCAGAAAGATGTCTATGTTTTATTGAATATGCAAAGGCATTTGACTGTGTGAATCACAACAAATTATGGGTAACATTACAAAGACTGGGAATACTAGAGCATTTAATTGTCCTCATGAGGAATCTTTACATGAACTAGGTGGCATTCATTCAAACGGAACAAGGAAACTTGTTGTTGTTGTTGTTGTTGTTGTTGTTGTTGTTGTTATTGTTGTTAGGTGCCATCAAGTAGGTGTCCGGATCATAGCGACTCTAAGTACAACAGGCAAAACACTACTGTCAGTGCTTCTCTGCTATGCATAGGGTTTTCAATGCCAGATTGAATTTTGGGAGTGGATTGCCAGGTCCTAGAATCTAGTGTTCCCAGGTAGTCTGCCATCCAAGTACTAACCAGACCCTACCCTGCTTAGCTTCTGAGATCTGATGGGATCGGACGGCACAGTGCTGCCTGGTTTAAAGTAAAGAAAGGTGTGCATCAGGACTATATTCTTTCATTGTATCTCTTCAGTCTCTATCTGGAGCAAATAATCTGAGAAGATGGATTTTATGAAGAAGAACACAGCATCATGATTAGAGGAAGACTTATTAACAACCTGTGTTACACACATGACAAAACTTTGCTTGCTGCAAGTGAAGAGGATTTGAAACATTTACTGATGAAGATCAAAGAACACAGCCTTCAGTATCCATTGCATCTCAACATCAAGAACACAAAAATCCTTCCAGCTGGGTCCAGAAGTGACTTCATGATAAATGGAGAAATTTTGAGGTTGTTTAATATTTTGTTTTACTTGGTTCTGCAATCAACACCCATGGAAACAGCAGTCAAGAAATCAAAAGATGCATTGTATTGGGAAAAGCTTGTGCAAAAAACCCCTTTTAAAAGTTGAAAAGTAAATATGTCACATTGAAGACAAAGGTGCACCCGACTCAAGCCATGCTATTTTCAGTTGCACCACATGCTCACAAGAGCAGTCCATTGAATAGGGGAAACAAGAGAAGAATTGATGCTTTTGAATTATGATGCTGGAGATGTATATTGACTGTACCATGGACTGCCAAAAGAACCAAAATTTCTGTCCTAGAAGTGGTGCAACCAGAGTTCTCTTTGGAAGCAAGGATAGATAGACTGCATCTTACATATTTTGGCCATATTGTTGGGAGGGACCAAACCTTAAAAAAGGAAATCATGTTTGGGAGAGTGGCGGTCAATGTGAAAAAGGAAGACCTCCAACTAGGTAGATTGAAACAGTGCCTGTAACAATAGGCTGAAACCCAAAAATGATCATGTGCATGGCACAGTGTTGGGCAGTGTTTTATTCTGTTGTACATGGGGTCACTATGAGTTGGACCTGTTTCAGTGACACCTAACAACAGAAGTTTCACCCAGCATTTATCAATGTTACTACTTATAAAGAACTTTTGGTTTTTTGATTTTCCTTCTTGTGTTTTACTTTTCTTTGTTATTGATTACTACCCTTTGTTGTTCCCTTTTACTTTCTTTAGACTAGTTTGCTGCTTTAAGGGAGATGAAATTTTCCTTTACCCATATAGGGTCTTTGCCTGAAACTGACCTAAGACAGATTGATAGGAGGTAAGAATATGAGTTTTATTTATATTTACATGGGAGCCCTCACAAGAAACATAAAGACCCCAAAAATGTGATAAGGGGATTTGGGATAGAGCAGTTAATTATAAAAGTTGGCTAAGAAGATATGGTTAGTTTAACAAGGTTTGCTGGTACAGATTTCTCTTGATCTCTTCTCCTTGTCTCTGGTGATAAAAATGTCTTTCTTCCCCTTGGTATAGGCCAGATACCTTTCGCATGAGAATGTTATCTCCTATTTTCATGAAGGTCATAGTGCTTTTTAGCTCAAAATAATTAATATTCCATAGTGGCATATTTGAAGGTGGCATATTCTGAACTCTTTCATTGTGCTTTCAAAGTTTTGAAATGGTATATTAGGTCTTTTATTTTCAAACCATATTTTATAGCTAAGTTTTTTGCATACCTGAATCTTTGGTAATATTTTCTTTGTCATTTGGTTAAAAATTTAATTTTTTAACTGTTAATTCACATTCTAAAACATACAGAGATTTTCTAGTTATTTTATTGCTAGTGTTTTCTAGTTTAATTGTAATCCACCATCAGTCAGTATTCTTCAGCCACATGAAAGTTATTTGATGCTTGCTTTTTGGGCCAGTATATGGTCAGATTTGGAAATATGTACATTTGAAAATAATGCATGTTCTATAGTTGTTGAGTACAGTGAAATTTGTAGCTCTATCACATTTTTAAAATTACATTACTGAAAGCTTCTATATGCTTTGATTTTCCTTATTTTCCCTTTATACTCAAGTCCCATTTTTGGCCAGTGGAAGCCCCTTCAAGTTGTCTCTGGAGTCACCCTGATATGGCTCTAATATAATAGTCTTTGCCAGTTTTTTTGGCTTCCTGCAATGCAAGATAATCTAGGTTCATCTTGTACATTGTTGTCTTGGACCTATGTTATGGTTTAAGTATAAAATGTCCCCCATAGGTTCATTTAAAATCTTGGTTTCCATCTGGTGGTGCTATTTTGGGAGGCTGTGGAATATTTAAGAGGAGAGTTCTAGCCAGACCTCGCTCAGTGGAGGAGAGCCTTTAAAAGTGATACCTAGCCCCTAGTTCTGGCCTTTCTCTTTACTTCCTGGTCTGCTGTGATGTGAACATGTGTCATTTGCCACACATTCCTGCTTCCTGCTCTGCCACATCTTCTTTGCCAGTGTGGCCTGAAATTCTAGGAAAGTGTGGGCTAAAATAAATCCATGCTCTCTTGTTTTTATTGGGTATTTGGTCACAGCAGTGCAAAAGTAACTAATACTGAAAATTGTTAACAGAGAAGTGAGGTCGTCATTGTGACTAAACCTGACTGTGCAGTTCTTAGGACTTTGGAACTGGTTCATAACAGGAATTTAGAAGTGTTTGGAGATGCCAGCTAGAGAAGCCTGAGAATACTGTAAGCAAAGTTTAATAGGTGATTCTGTTTGGAGTTGGGAAGACCAGAGTGCCAAAAGAAATACAGACAGTAAAGATGGTGGCAGTTTCAGATGGAAATGAGAACTCTGTTAGGAATTGGACTAGAGGCCAATTGTGTTACATTCTGACAAAGAATGTGTCTATATGTTGTCCATGTCCTGAAAATTTGGGTAAGGCTCAATTCAGAAGTAATGGACTAATTAATTTGGTGAAGAAAATTCCAAAACAACATAGCATTCAGGCTGAGGCATAGTTATTGCTGCCTGCTTTTAACCAGGTTTACAAGGAGAATCAAAAGCAAAAAGGAAGCTGGGTATGGTGGCACACGCTTGTAATCCCAGTGGCTTGGGAGGCAGAGGCAGGAGGATCGCAAGTTCGAGACCAGAGGCAGTCTGCATAATTTAGCGAGACCCTGTCTCAGAAAGTAAGGAAAAATAAAAGGGCTGGGGGTGCAGCTCAGTGGTCCAGCACTTGCAAAGCATGCAGGCATGAGGCCCCAGGATCAACCCCCAGTACCACAAAAAAAAAAAAAAAAAAAAAAAAGGAGAGCAAAAAGATGTGAAAATTATGCAATTTGGCCAAGAAAGGAACAGGTTTAAAGTGGTAGATAAAGAAGCTGTGGCTGTTAACTAGATTATTGTCGTTTTTGTTGTTAAAGAGATTAGTGCCATCAAATAGAAGTTGGGCACTTTGCACTGGAACAACAAGAAAAGTACCTTGAGGGATTTTAGGAATTAGCCAAATCCTACCCATTGCAAATTCCAGGGTGTAAAACTTCAAACTCATTTGAAAGACTTTCCCTAAAAAGAAAGCACTTCCAGGGCATCCTGCTTTCACAGGGACACCTGGAGAAGTGTTTCCCTGGATTCAGCCACCCAGGCACTCAGAGACCACTGCAGCTGTGGCCCAAGGGAGCCCAGCTACTTCTGAGGCAGCAGCAGAACTTGGCACTGTCCATGTGGTACTTGTTTTGCAGGTATGCAAAATGTAAGAGATATGGGGTCATGGAACCTTCCACCAAAGTTTTTGAGAAAAGCCTGTGAGGACAGGCAGTGTGTAGCAGGGTTGGATTCCCTCTGGAGAGCCCCAAAGAGAACAATGTGTGAAGCTGTGTAGGTGAAGCCTAAACTGCAGCAGAGACCCCAGGGTGCTGGAATGTCTGCTGAGGTAATCTGTTAGCAATGAGTGGAGCTGGCCCAAGAGAGGCCGTAGAGGCAGGGCCACCCAGGCCTGTGGAAACCCAGGTTATGCCACCATGTGTCCTGGAAACTGGACATGTAGCTGTAGGATTTAATGTTTGACCTCCTGGGTTTTGGTCTTGTTTTGGTTCTGTCTCTCCTTTTTATGCTCCTACTCTTCCCTTTTGGCATGAGAATGTTTACTCGGGTGTCATTGTACACTAGAAGTATATAACTTGTCTTTTTGTTTACAGGAGCTCAGAGCTACAAGTTTTCCTTGAGTCTCAGAAGAGACTTTGGACTTTTGAACAATGTTGAAACTGTCAAGACTTTGGGGATGCTTGCAAATGAATTAAATGCATTTTACATTGTGAGATGACCATGAGACTTTGGGATCCAGGGGCAGAATGTTATGGCTTAAATATAAAATATTCCCCAAAGCTCATATTTAAAGGTTGATCCTCAGCTGGTGATACTATTTTGAGAGGCTGTGGAACCTTTAGGAGGTGGGATCTAGCTGGTAGAAGTAGGTCACTGGGGGAGGGCTTTTAAAGGTGATACCTAGCCCTGGGTTTCAGCCTCTCTCTGTGTTTTCTGGTGTGCTGTGATGTGAATATCCATCCTCTGGCACCAGGGTGGTACCTGGCAGGGAAGCATTTGGTAATCACTGTAAAATTTCATGTCTATCAGAGTCCACATGTCTGTTCATCAGAAGAAGAATGGTTTGCTTTCTGTCTTTTTTCCACCTTCCAAATATCATGCAATACATTACATTGGCCAAATGCAAATCACATTCAGAATTTCAGAGGCAAAGATGTTTGCAAAATGTAATTCTTTTAGCTTTTGTGATACAGAGGAAAGCACAGAAAATATAGATATGAATCCATACTTACATATTGGACTAGTTAGGGTTTTATAGAAAAATAGAACCAGTAGGGGTGGGGGTGGGGGTGGGCTGATCAATTGATTGATTTTAAGGAATTGGCTCATGCAATTATAGTAGCTCACAGATACAAAATTTGCAAGGCAGACTTGGTGGGCTGGAAACTGAAGGAGGAGTTGACATTGGAGTCTTGAGTCCAAAGGCAGTCTGGAGGTAGAATTCCTTCTTTAGAGAATCTAAGTGTTTGTTTGTTTGTTTGTTTGTTTGTTTTTTAAGCCTTTAACTGATTGGATGAGGCCCACTCACATTATGGAGATTAACCTACTTTACTCTGTTTGCTGATTTAGGTGTTAATCACATCTGAAAATGTGCAAATGTAAATTAGTCCAGCCACTTTGTAAATCAGTATGGAAGCACCTCAAAAGACTAAAAGTAAAACGTCCATACAATCCAGCCATACCACTTCTGGATATATACACCCAAAAGAATTAAAGTCAGCGTATTACAGAGATACCTGCATACCCATGTTTATTGTAGCACTATTCGTGATAGCCAAATTATGGAACCAGCCTAGGTGCCCATTAGCAGATGAATGGATGAAGAAAATGTGGTATATATACACAAGGAAGTTTTACTCAGCCTTAAAGAAGAATGAAAGTATGTCATTTGCAGGAAAATGAATGGAACTGGAAGTCATCATGTTAAGTGCAATAAGCCAGACTCAGAAAGACAAATATTGCATGTTTTCACTCAAGTGGAACCTAGGGCAAGGAGACATTGAGAAGACTCCAAACTGAAAGGGAAAATTGAGGAAGGGATATAATAAAGAATAAGGAGGAGCTGAATATGCTCAAAGCATATGCTAATAGAGCCCCTTACTTTGTACACTATATATATGCAAAAAGCATACCTTCCCAGCAACATACACTAGTGTTTGACTAAACATTTGTGTACCATAGCTTACTGAAGTTGACACATAAAAATAACCATCATAATCCACCCCTTATTAATTTAGCCTATACTTTTGTTGTATATATTGGTATACATATATTGTTACATTGTACTTATTATGGGCTGAGTTATATCTCTCCCTCAAAATTCATAGAGAAGTTCTAACCTCTAATACCTCAGAATGTAATTGGATTTAGAGATAGGATCTTTAAAGATGTAAAGTTAAAATGAGGTCATTAGGGTGGGATAAGTTGGACCGGACCCCATGGAACTTAACAAGAACAAAAGGGTAGGCCCTAATTCAGTATTTCCAATGTCCTTGTAAGAAGAATTTCTACAGGTTGTGTACAGAGAAAAGGCCATGTAAAGATCGTGAGAGAAGATTGCCACTTGCGTGCCAGTGAAAAGGCCTCAGAAGAAACAAAACCTAGTAACACCTTGGTCTTGGACTTCGAGCTTTCAGACCTGTGAGAAAATGAAGTTCTGTTGTTTAAACTATCCCATCTATGGTACTTTGTTATGACAGCCCTAGAAAACTAATATAACACTTAATCTCCAAATAAAGACAATAACAAACTCATACTTCCACCTAATGTGGTACAACTATTCTGTGAACAATGTACTAACACTTTCCCCAGAATAAGATGTAAAATATGTAGGTGGTACTCACTCTTCTTATAACTTAAATACTGTGATATAGAGTTAATGATATCTAAATACTATGATGTAAAGTTAATACATCTTATAGAGATATTATAGATCTTATAGAGATAAGAGAGAGAATAAGTCAAAGATATTTGATACACACATAAACATAGTCACAAGAAGATACAGAAGAAATATTTGTGGAAATTGCAGTTCTCATTTCCATAACTCATCATGTTTTTGTAGCAGATGTTTTTAACTGTTTTCTTCCAGTACTCACTTGGTATTCCCTTTACCCTCAGCAAGCACTTTGTCTAAATTGGTCTAATTGGGTATCATAACTTAGTCAAGTTGACATATAAAAGTAACCATCATAATCCACCCCTTATTAATTTAGTATATACATATATTGTTACATTATACTTATTAGGGGCTGAGACCTAAACTACCATTTTTGAAGAGTCTGGCTAATTAGTAGTTCTGCCTTGATTGGGTTATTATAATTTCCCTTATACTTTTATTCACAGAGCATGAAAGTACTGAGAGATTCCTAATGCCTTTCCTGTATACCATACTTTTCCTTACCTCTGTTGTGGAGTGACAGTCTAATTTCCGCATGGTAGTTGGGATTAATCCACGTTAGCCACCCAGTAACCCCCTTTTTTTACTTGTTGACTCAGAGGCATGGGGACCCTAAAGTGGCTAGGTGGTAGTGTCAGCCTCTAGTTCAGTGAGATCATTGTTATATCTCCTGATGGAAACATTCCTCTCTTTGGAACTAATACCTCCACACCAGCTGAGCATAAAGTCATAGGGAGAAGAAGCAAAAATTTTGCTACTGGATTAGTAGAGGTAATAGTGAATGGTATCAATTATTCTTCCAATTCCTAGAGCTCTGAATCTTAGCTATGGAAGAAATGGCACCATATAGTAAATGTTTCTGCAGAGTGTGTGTGTGTGTGTGTGTGTGCGCGCGCGCGCACGCGCGCGCGCGTGTGTGTGTGTACACACACGCATACACACACATACACGTACTTGGAGAACCATGCCCCAGGAAGGTATTGCTACCTAGCTGGTGCTGTAATTGAGTCAACCATCAGCCATTGCGCTATTCTACTAAGCCTGTTGCTTTAAAATGGTAGGGAATATGGTGAAATCAATGAATTCCATGAGCATGAACCTGTTGCTGCACTTCATTTGCTGTAGAATGAGTGCTTTGTTCAGAATAATGTTCTCTGGAATGCCATGATGATGGATAGGCATTTGTAAGTCCACAGATGGTAGTTTTCACAGAAGCATTGCATATAGGAAATGAAAATTTATATTCACAGTATCTGTTCTAGTGGGGACAGAATGCTGCTCCTTCCATGATAGAAGCAGTCCAATTTAATCTATGTACCACCAGGTAACTAGCTAATGACTCCAGGCAATGGTACCACATTGGGGACTCATTGTTCTCATTGCTGATCTCTGTGGCTGGCCAGGTTGGTACTCAGCAGTGGCTATAGCCAGGTCAGCCTTGGTGAGTGGAATGCCATGTTGCTGAACCCCAATGCCATCCCTGCTACCATGGCTACTCTGTTCACGAGCCTATTGGGCAATGACAGAGTAGCTAGAGACAGACTGCCCGGTATTATAGAATGAACCACCCTGTCCATTTGATCATTGAAGTCCCACACTACTGAGGACACCATCTGGTGAGCATTCACATGGGACACTGGTATCATCACTGTCAAAGTTAGCAAATATTTCAGGCTTTGTAGACCACATATAGTCGCCATAATATATTCTTCTCCTATCCCCCTACTCTTTTTTCTCTTTTATAAATATTTAAAAATGTAAAAATTATTTTTAGATTGCATACCATAGTTTGGTATGTACTTCTTTGACTTAAAAGAAAAAAAAAATTGTAAGATTCAGTTAAGTGAAAATTACATTGACAAGGAATACTCATTTCCAGACAGTGAGGGTTAAGGAAGGCACTGTACTAATTTTAATCATAAATTGGAATAAAACCAAATTAATGTTATCCAAAGATATATACAAACACATACATACTATGTATACATGTTTATGTATGTGTGTATATACACAAAAGTACACATTTTTCAAGAAATGGACTAATTTGACTTAACAATTTTTCAACTTCATAAAGGTATAAAATTAAACTCATGCCACCATTCTGTTTGTTACTTTAAGTACAGTATTCAATAAATTACATAATATATTTAGTACTTTATTACAAAATAGTCTTTGTGTCAGATGATTTTGCCCATGTGTAGGCTAATGTGTTTTGAACATGTTTAAAGTAGGCTAAACTAAGCTGTGATATTTGGTAGGTTAAATGTATTAAATGCATTTTCAACTTAGGACGTTTTCAACTTAAAATGGATTTATTGGGACATAACCCCTTTGTAAGGTAAGGAACATCTGTAGTTATAAATCACCTAACATTTACAGCAAATTAATACCAAAGTTGAAGTCACAAAGTCAAATGCCCACAAGGTCTTACCAAATAAAAAACCGTTTTTGAAATGACAAAGCACACAATAGTTACTGAAGTGCTTATGTTTTAATAAGTCCCAGACAGCAGAACAACTTTGCCAAACTTTGGGACAACTAAATAAAACATGGCTCCAGACTGTATATTGTTCTAAGTAGTCAGTTTCTATGATTACTAGTAAAAACTGAAATTTCTGTTTCTAGTATCCATCCTTTTAAGGAATTCTTTATCTTTAAGCCTATAATCCTTGAAGAAAAACTTTTGTTTTAAAGTCCATGGATTGTAGTCATTTAGGTAAGATACTTTAAAAGTATTAGCAAATGTGTAAAAACAAGATACGATCTGTAATCTCATAGAGAACATAGGAGCAATTTTAACAAATTTATATAAACAATTTGAACTAAATAGTAATAAGTGACATATGAATTTAAGTTCAAGAATTGAGAATATTTCCAGTTAGGGGAAATGAAGAATGAAGGAAGACTTCACGAAGAAGGTAATATATGTGCTACCCTTCACTGGATGGTTAAATTTGGTTATGCAAGGGAAACATACTCTAGAAACAAGAATATTGCCAAAGGCATGGAGATATGAAGGCACTGGTGTATATGGAGAATAGCAAATACTTTAATTTGGCTAAGGCAAAGGGCTAGGAAATGTAGGAAATAACTGAGAAAACCAATTATAAGCAAAATCATTACTCTCAAATACCAAGGCAAGATGTAGAATTAACTCTTTAATAAGAACAGCTGAAGTTTTCTGACATTAAATGGACATGATCAGATCTATGCTTTACACTCCCCTAGGTGTAGAACCAATATAACATGTAGATGTGAAGGCGGGTGAACTAAATAGAGAGGGTGAATGCATGAACACTATGAAGAAATCTTCTGTTGGACATGTTGTTATTGTTAGGTGCCATCGAGTCAAGTCTGACTCATAGTGACCCTATGTACAACAGAATGAAGCAACTCCCCAACATAGAAACCTTAAAAGTGTAAGTCAGATCATGACAGTTCAAGAAGAACAAGAAGCCACTGGAGCTCAGAACTCTATAGTGGCTTCTTATATCACATAGAATAAGAGATTAAGACCTACAATGCCCTACAAAACCAAACATGATCTACTTTTACTTTATTTCCTTGTGTGATCACATCTTTCCTTCTTTTTGCTCACATTGTTCCAATTCCAGTGCTCTCTGCTATTCCTCAAACTTACAAGTTACATTCCTGCCTGAGGACTTTTGTACTGGTATTCCATCTGATCTGGAAATTATAGCCTCAGATATCCACATGACTGATTTCCTCCTTATTTCAAATGTTTGATCAGATGTCACCTATTCAATGTGACCTATCATGACCATCCTGTTTAAAATTGTATCCTTTACTCCCTGGTTTGTCTTAGCCTGCTTACTTTTTCTTATAGCACTTACTACTTTCTAACATACTATATATCAAATTAATTGTATTCATTGTTTATCTCCTCCTTCTAGTATATAAGTTCCATAAAAGCAGTTTGTTTTGTTCATTTGTTTGTTTTATTTATTTGAAGTATGTAGTGTAATGCCTAGGAATAAATGAATCCCTAAAATGAAATGGATAGGATGAGAAAATTGGTAACATTTTTGAAGTAGAAGATTCTTATAGAAGTTTTGTTGTTTCGTTTTTAATATTGCAGATATCTGGAATGCAAGGTCTCTAAGTATTCAGATGCTAATTTTAGTGTGCATACCATATATGTATAAGTAGTTTTCATATCATATTTGTATTATTGTTTTATTTCCTCATATAAGTAACTGAGTTGACAATATCCATTCAGTGCAAAAAAGGTTTTTAAATATTTACCTGAAACAAATACTGGGTTGTTGTTGTTGTTAGGTGCCATCGAGTCAGTATCCAACTCATAGCGACCCTCACAAGGTTTTCAGTGGCTGACTGTTTCAGGATTGCCTTGGGAGTGGATTGCCAGGCCCTTCTCCCATTTTTGCGGTGCTGGGAATTGAACTCGGGACCTCAGAGACTGCAGCGCAGCGCTGTACCAACTGAGCTAAATCCCAGCCCAAATACTGGGTAGACATATCAATAAAAGTTTCTATCCTTGAAGAGAATTGGCTCATGAGAATGAAAAATTACAATGTGGTGTAGTGGAGAAACCTTCTATAAGGTTGTGAAATTGGAAATCAGAGTAGCCTCTTGGGCTAATGATCTTATTGGTTATATCAATATAACCAAATGTCAGCCCTCCAAAGTCCAATTAATATTTTCACCAGTATTATATTGCAGTACAGACTTTTATACTTGTAGAAATAAAATATTTTTGAAACTCCAAGAAATGACTAGAAGTCTACTAATTTGTTGGTTTGAGATTTATTAGCTGTATTAAGGAAGAATTATTAGATTATTATGGACATCTGAATACATACAGTTACTATGTGAGTTTAGGTTGGAGGTTTTGTTAGTTAAAAAGTTGAAAAGAGAAAGTCTCATCATGACTACATATTTCTAAGACTTTTCAAAATAAAACTAAGTGTAAAGATAATACATGTTCATGGTAAAAAATGAAAAATACAGAAACACAAAGAGCATCTTATATATCAAACTCTAGCATTTGCTTTTTCCATCTAACATCTTGTCTTCCTTCTAGTTTGGTACAGATCTACTTCATTTTTGAAATTTGGTTCATGGTAGTCCATTATATGCCTGTATAATGTAAGGAGGTTTCTAATGGTCACCATTAAGATTGTCTTGTTTTTCTTTATTATATCTATTACTTTTTTGTATATTTGTTCATGTGTCTGTGTACATTTGTGTATAACTGGGAAAATTCCTAGCTTTGAAATTGCTAGATGAAAGCATATATGTTTTAAATTACCCTGAAAAAAAGTTGCCCTGATTTATAGTTTCATTACAAAAGTGTATGACAGGCTCATCACAAGAGCATATAAGATTCTTATCACAAAAATGCATGAGAGTATCTATCATGTTGGATGTTCGTACTTTTTAGTCTTCACCAATTGGTAATGAAAAAACTAATTTTATTTAATTAATTACAAGTACATTAGAATTAAATGACTTAAACATTTTTTTAAATTTTGGACAATCTCTGATTTAACCTTGCTCTTAACTGTTATTCCTCCCTACTTGGAATATTTTTTCCTTTTTTCATTTTTTTGTGAACCTTCACCAGTAGTTAAGCCCATGCACAAATCTGTTTTTATTTTTTCAGTTATTGGATTTCCCAAAACCTCAGCCTAAAATTATTTCTCCCTACTAATATACTTGGGCAGAGATTTAGCTCAGTTGTTAGAGCACTGCTCTGTAGTCTCTGAGGTCCCAAGTTCGATTCGCAGCACTGCAAAAGTGAGAGAAGGATGTGGCAATCCACTCCTGAGGCAATCCTGAACAGTGAGCCATTGAAAATCTTCTGAGGGTTGTTATGAGTCAGACACGACTCGACAGTACCTAACAACTACAACAATATACTTAATGGTTTACTTTCTACCTACCACAATTTCATACCTTTCCTAATCCATATGATTTTCTTCTTCTAGGGTTTGCAGATTTATAGGATGGCTAAACATTAGTGGAAGGAGAAGCATAAACCTATCTGATCTTCTTCCATAATGGACGCAAGTTTAGCAGATGGAGAACCTGACCGAACATCGGTGAGTACTTCAAATATAGCATAATAAAGAACTATTATCCACAGCTGTAAAGTATTTGATTTAAGCCATGATTTTATTTTAGTCTTAAAATGTACTGAATGCCAGCCTCAAAAAATATTATTTTTAAAATAATATTTTAACTCCTTTGTTGATATGAGAATTATAGATAGATATTTTTAGGGGGTATGTGTATGTGTGTGTGTATCTGTGTGTGTTGAGGTTTTCGGTATAGGGAGAGCTGAACCCAGGGCCTCATGCATTCTTTATAAGCACTGTACCACTGAGCTGCACCACCAGCCCCTTTTTTATTTTTTCCTGAGACAAGGTCTCTCTCAGTTTTGCAGACTCCCTCTGGCCTCGAATTTGTGGTACTCCTCCTGCCTCCACCTCCTGAGTTGCTGAGATTATAGGTTCATGCCACCACTCCCACCTGAGAATTACAGTTTAGAGTGTTGGATCACACTCCATTTTTCTGTTATTTCTACTCCATTTCTTACCTTCCCAACCATATTGTGTTAGACATACTGAGATAACAGTTGGTATTTGTTTTCCACAAAACCCTTTTTGTCTTTAGTGATTTCCAGAGAATGTTAACAGTTGAGGAAACTAAAGGCCTCTAAATCTCAAATCATATGCTGCTGTGAGCAAACAGAGTGTGTGAAACAGTTAAAGAATTAAGAGCCATTTCCATACATTTGTATATATTCTTTCTATAAAAATTTGATAGTTTAATAACCATTGCTGCCCTGTGATTGTGATTGATTTATACTCAGAAATTAAGATAAGTAGAAGTAGCAGGTAAAGTGTACATTGCACAATTCATTAAATCACCACAGGGTAGATTAAGTGATGATTTGTCATTGCAAAACAAGATTTTGCTCCGGAATAATTTGAATTTTCAATTCTATTGTTGCATTTGTAGTGATTCCATTAAATATTGGCTTACAGACTCTTCATTAGGAATGTTTCTGTTAGCTACGGTAAGGGTGACCATCAGTAAAATGTAATTCACTGGTAGCTTTATCACTTGTTGGGTGATAGATTCTTTGACAAATTTATGTTATTAGCATACCGTGGAGGCCAACTTCCTGTTTTTCATTTTGCTGTAGAGATGACAGTCACAATTTTATTGAGGTGTTTGTAAATTTTAATTTAGCAGATATCCTTTGTTCAGGCCCCAGTGTATGAACCAATCTAATAATAGCACAATGCAGCTTCACTGATTTGTATTAACTTTATCCCAACGTTTTTAGAATTTCTGCTTCAGACTTGTTTTGGTTTCTTAAATGATCAAAAAAGTTAAACTTTAAATTAATAACTTGTTAGTAGAGAATATAATAGATGTAAAAATACCTTGGCTTATAGAGGTCATTGACATGGTAACTATAAATGGAAACCTGATGGTAAGTTATTTTATTTTTAGTATGATTTCAGAAAACAAGTTAAGAACACACTTTGTCTTTAGAATATGATGTTTTCTTTAACATAGACATCTTTTTTATTAAAAAAAACTATTGGACTTTCTTAGGTTCTTGTTGTGGAAATATTTTTGATCCTCTAGTGATAACAAAAATGTCAGTAATAGGACTGTGAGTGTAGCTCAGTGGTAGTGCACTTCCCTAACATGCATGAGGCCCTGCATTTGATCCCTAGCACTACAGTAAATAAATAAATAAACAAATACAGCTGCTATTTTCTAAACATATTAGACTTGTCTCATAACAGCTATTGATGGTAAATATTTGTTTACCCTTTTATAGACAGGAAGTCAGGCATAGGGAGGGTAATTATCTTCTTACAACTTAAGTGGAGAAAATGAGACCTATCTGCCGATTTTTGAATTCTCTGCCGCTAAGATCTTGACTATGTACCTGTCTTTCTAAATAGAATTGCTTAAAATTTATTGTTATCTGTTAAAGTAGATATCTCAGTAGAATGTTTTAAATTCTGTGCTGAAATTCTGGGACTGTATTAAGGAACTCTCAATGATTTTTTTTTAATCTTTTTTTTTTTTTTTTTGTGGTACTAGGGGTTGAACCCAGGGCTTCACACTTGCATCCTTTGCAGGTGCTGGACCACTAAGCTGCACCTCCAGCCCATTTTTTTTTACTTTTTGAGACAGGGTCTTGCTAAGTTATGCAGACTGCCTCTGGTCTCGAACTTGTGATCTTCCTGTCTCCTGCCTCTGCCTCCCAAACCGCTGGGATTACAGACATGTGCCACTGCGCCCAGCTGGTTTTTTAAAATTCTAAATAATAGTGAAAACAGTTTTCTTCTCACTCATTTTCTTCTATGAAATATTATAGCTCATTTTAGAGAGAATAATATCGATAATTTTAGTATAAACTATAGAAATACTCTGTATTTGAAATTACTATTGAGGTTCACAGTCTGTATTAACAATTTATAAAATATCACTTTTGAATTGCATAGCCTAAGCTAGTTACTATATGTTGTTGTTGTTGTTAGGTACCATCAAGTGAGGTCCAACTTATAGTGACCCATGTACAACAGAACAAAACACTCCCTGACACTGTGCCATGCCTGGCACTGTAGTCAGTGTTTCTCTGCTATTCGTAGAGTTTCTAATGGTAGATTGTTTGGGGAGTGGATTGCCAGGTCCTTCTCCCTAGCCTGCAGCACATGGTATTCCCAGACAGTCTCCCATCCAAGGACTAAACCAGGGATGACCCTGCTTAGCTTCTGAGATCAGGTAGAATTGGATGCTAGGGTGCTATGGCTACAGACGTGGTTACTATTTAGTTACTGTTTATCTAGGAAAGGTGGGTAAGAACATGAGTACTGTATGACCTTTAGCTACATGTGAAAATATGTCACCTTGGCTTTCGGGGCTAGGAGTTGGATTCTGTATGGTGTTGAGCATAGATGCGGTGTGGCTTTTGATAACAAATTTGTGGACAGTTATATGCCAAAGAGGGATGAGGATTGACGTCCTAAAGAACAACCCAGTCTAGCCATGGGCATATAGGTATTAGATAAAAAGACAGAAGTAGAAATGATAGAGTCTGAATTATCTGGACCAGTGTTATTTTTAAACTACTGGTTGCAGGTTTTTATCCAGATAGCTTCCTTAAGTCCAGATTTTGGAGACCTTTTAAATAAAGGTATAAACAGTCAACTTGACTATGACACATAGTGCAAGTTTGAAGCAAAGTGTTAAGAATTTGAGACTGAAGCTGGGCATAGTGCCACACATCTGTAGTCTCCAGCTACTTCTAAGGCAGAAGCAGGAGGACCATGAGTTAGAAGCCAGCCTAGGCTATATAAGAAATCTGTACTTCATGGTTGGAGAAGTACATGTAGGTACCTTATATTATTATGAAAACTACAAGGGCTAGTATGGCAGCAACAGTCATGCAGCTTACCCTTTGAAAGGTAGCTGGATGAATGCTGTGCAGGCTAGAAGATTAACTATGTCATCAACTTTAATAAATTCCTGCAAACCAAAATAAATAAGGAAATAAGTAAAGAAATAAAATCTGAGCTCTGTCACTTAGTTGTGCGACCTGAGAAATTAAATTTTTTCCAGGTGTTGTATGGCATGATGGTAATGTCATCACTTGGGATTACCAGTTTCAATCCATCCTGGGCTAGGTAGCAAACTAAATAAAGATAATTATAATACCTATCTTCTAGAGTTGTTTTGAGTATTAATTCAAAAATATACCTTGATGTACCTTTATAATATTACATACATTATAAGCATCCATTAAATAAGCTCCTATTGCTGTTGTTAATATCACTATTACTGTTTCTTTCTCTTTTTTTGGTGTTTTCCTTCCTCAGTTTGTCACCATGCAGACTTTCTGACTGAAAAAATAGTATTACTGTTCACCTAGGTCTCTGGAAGAGCTTTTTTTCTTGATTCTCCCCTTTCTCCATGGTGAGAGACGTAATCCAAGAGATTTTTCTACATGTTCCATGAGCCCTTTCTTGGTTTTAATTTTGCCCATAATCTGCCCATGCCCCAGCACCTTCTTTTAAAAAAGATTAACTAGAAGTAAGGAGAAGCTTATAAAGACTGTGTGGTTGCTGTATACTACAGTAGTTAGAAAAGCATTCTTAAAGGAATAATAACTTTAAATAGCACAGTTAAATAAGAATCATAAAATTGAAAATGAGTGTTTTAGGATAGGAGAATAGTGGAGGCAAGGCTAAATGAGGAATTAATTGCTCAAAATTTAGGATAAAATGATTAGAAAAATTGAGTGAGGTAGGTTGGGAGTAGTGTATACAGAAATGATGATTGACATAGCAGATAAAGACCAAATTGATGGACTGCTTGAGTGTCAGAACAAGGGTTTTTGGACTTGATAGTATACGTAATGGTGTTACTGGATATTTTTATGTGGGTGGTAAGATGAATTTGAAAGCAGGACATAAAATGATTTGGAGGAATAAGAGATCTTAAAGATATTAAGAGACTGTTTCAGTATGCATGGTGTAAAGTTGTGAAAGCTTGGACTACATCAGACTTTAATTTCCACTCTAATTTTTTTTCTTGCACATGAGATTTTTAAAAATTCATTTGCTTGTTTGATGTGCTAGTTTTACACAGTTCACTTTTCTGGTAGTGTTGTTTTTCTTCGGTAATTTGTACTGAAAAGTATAGATTGAATCTATCTCTCCATATATGGTGCTTGTATATTACAGGACACAGTGTACATTTAATATATGTATTAAAATATTTTTAAAGGACTAGAACTTTTATCACTTGGAAATTAACCATTAAGATTAAAACAAATAACAACAGATGTTGGCGAGGCTGTGGAGAAAAGGGAATCCTCTTACACTGCTGGTGGAGTTGTAAATTGGTTCAGCCACTTTGGAAATCAATATGGAGGTACCTCAGAAATCTAAAAATAGATCTACCATATGACCTAGCTATACCACTATTGGGAATATACCCAAAGGGAGATGAGTCATCATACCATAGAGACACCTGCATCTCCATGTTCAATGCAGCACTTTTCACAATAGCAAGGATATGGAATCAACCAAAGTGCCCATCAACAGAAGAATGGATAAAAAAATTATGGGACATATACACAATGGAATACTATTCAGCAATCAAAAAAATGAAATAATGTCATTTACAGCAAAATGGATGGAATTAGAGAAAATTATCTTAAATGAATGAACACGAGCCCAAAAAGAGAAATAACGCATGTTCTCATTCATATGTGGCAGCTGAATAAACTTAAAAGAAGGAAAAAATTCTATACATAAATTGAAACTAATAAAAAGCTCGTGTAAACTTAGCATAGAAGGGACAATTGAAGGAGCAGAAAGAAGGAGGGAGAGATACAGCAAAAGGAAGCGATGATAGGAGAAGACAGGAGGGGGAGGAGGGCCAATGAGGAGTGAGGAATGAGAGAGAGGTTGACCTTAAAGTAAACAGCCCAACTTTAATAGTTCAGGAAATTATTATAATAATACCAACAATACCAAAGGATGGCAGTAATGCAAACAGACTAGATTATTCATGTAATATTGCTGACAATGTAAAAAGATAGATCACTATAGAAAAAAAATTTGGACTTAAAATCAGGATGCACAGGAATAAATATTCCCACAAAACAGACACGCAAGTAGAAAGGAGGCCATTGGTGGGGGTTGGGAGATGGGGGAGGAGGGGTAGAAGAGGGTAAGAGGGGGAAGTTATCTGTGCATTGTACAATGAAACGCATATATGGAAATGTCACAATGAAATACATGTCAGAATGAAACACATTAAGTTGTATATTAAAAATTTCCAATAAAAAAAAAAAACTAACCACTAAGAAATGCTTAAAGTGTTAAAGACAAAATTTTATGAATACATTGAAGTAGATTAAAGAAGTAAAATATCCTTTTAGGTTTAAAAAATTGAATGTATTCCTTACTTTAAATAAAGTCATTTTGTCTTTTTAAGTATTATTTGTTTTGTATGGGGGTATGAAACCAGGGTCTTGCGCCTATTTGCTTTGTAGGTGCTGGACCGCCGCGCTGCGCCCCCAGCCCGTATTTTTACTTTTTGACACAGGGTCTCTCTGGGTTGAGCAGGCTGCCTGTGATCTTGGGCTTGCGATCCTCCTGCCTTCGCCCCCAAGCTGCTGGGAATGCAGGTGTATACCAACGCACCTAACTATAAGCGATTTTATACGTGGGTGGGAGCGTGTATGCGTGAGGTTTTTTTTTTTTTTTATTT
>VMDO01021335.1:0-35628 GCA_007922755.1 Pedetes capensis
AGTAATCTCACCTTTATAAACCCCAAAGACTGTATGCATGCATTTCTTTATGCTAATCCTATCCCTTTCTTTATTTTTCTACTTCCTTCAGACATGCGCTTAAATTATTATATAGAATATATATACTCTACATAAAAATACACAAGAAACATATATAATATGTGTTCTTAAAGGCCATATATGTTTATTTATATAACCAAACTAGATGCATAAATTAAATATAGCTAATAGCCAACTATATTCTATATATGTGTTTATGTATACATGTTAGATATATATACATATACACATGCAAGACATATATTTGTTTTGTTATTTGCTTTAAATTCTTTTGCTTTTTGAAAGCAAAATAAATAATCTCATAGTTAATGGCCTTATTAAATATTTCTATTCTATGTGTTTTGGGGTAATATTAGTTTTGCTTCAGTTGTTGGTCATATACATGCTTAACTTTAGTTTTATGCTACAAAGTGCAGATTAGCACTGGGATTCAAGTTGCCTAAAGTATTCTGTGCAGCATCTTATTTGTTTGCGAAGTTCTTGAACTATGAATGAGGATAAAATTTCAAAGCCAAAGCATGGAAAAAAAGACTGTTGAAAGCATTTTTATGCTAATGGCCATAGCAATGGTTATAAAGCAGAATGCACAGTGAATGCACCATGGAGATGCTAAATAATATTTATGGAGCATATGGACCTTGCATAGCAGAAGCAAAAATGTTCTTTTCTCTAAATTCTGTTTGCCAAATTACTTTGGACATTAAAGAAAATGCTGAAGTTTCATTTGAACTGTGGACCAAACACCCTGACCAAAAACATTGCTGGGATTTGTGTGCTGTCATTTTGTTTACCATAACATTAAATAGAACTGTGACATGCTAGAATGGTTCTGGATAAATTGTCTTTTACTTGGTTCATATAAAGATGCTGCAAATGGAGAAAAGTGGGACAAGGAATAAGTTTGTTTTGCAAAACTTAGAAAAGAGAAGTTTATGAAAATTTTAATGAAGTCAGTATAATTCCAAAGGATAAAAATGATATCATTTTAATATAAATTTCTAGGAGGATAATAAAATTTACTGGTATAAATTTTATTATAATGATCTGATGCACCAATGGATATTTTTGAACCTGGGAAACATTTTAAATTTGGAAAACATGTAGCATTTTGCTGGCCATCTTTACTTCTCAAATAGTACATTTCCATGAATTCCCTGCTAAGTCTCTGGTAAGCTTCATTTCATTTACTCAGATAATAATAGTGAAGCACTTGCCATGTGTTAGGTGCAATACTGACACTTTTACCTTTAGCATTGCAAAACCAATTTTATTTCACAAGCTTTATGATAAGAAATTTGAGATTCAGAAAGTCTAGGAAGCTTGTCCAAAGTCACAATGGATAGTAAAATTAGGATTCAGCTTTGCTTTACTAAAAAGGTCCTGTCCTTTTCACTATGCCACTGCTTTGTAAAAATCACAGCTATATCTCACTACCAACCACCAAGTGCTATCACAGAGATGCAAATAACTATCTTTAAATTAGCATCAAGGAGAAATCAAATCACCACCAATTTATATTCTGCTTGTAGGACAAACTTATCAGAGAAATTTTAGAATGACTTAAGTCAGATCTTCAGTATCCTTAAGTATTTCTGAACATTATCATGTTTTAAATTGTAGACAATTGTGAAACTGGAAGTTTACTCTCCTTGGCTGAAGCTTTAAAATCTTGATGAGTTTGAATGAGTTCTGTAGAGAAATCCAGATCATCTGGCCTGAAAGAATCAGCTTGTTTTTAAATAAACTCTCAGATTAATAGAGAATTTGGACAAAAAATAAAACCTATTATTATATAGATAAGAAATATATATATATTTTTTTTTTCAGTAGAACTTTACATTTCCACTATCTAAAATCCAAAGGTGCAGGGCAATATTTCCTTCCTACTTCTTCTGAAGCCAAGTCAGAATGATCCTTGCTTCTGAAAACCTTTAGCTATTTTCTCTTTTTGAGTAAGTGAAAGACACCATTAGTTCTATAATCTTTTTAACCTGTTAAGGCACACTGTCCTCTCCATAAGGGAATTTTCACAACATTGTGGTTTCTGTTAGGCTAAACATTAAAGCAAGCAGCTGGCAGGAGATAAGGTTGAGATATACTGTGATAGCATGTACATGAGCACAAGTCTGATATAAATTCTGAGAAATAATAATTAGAGGGTTGGCTACTGTCCTTTAAAGAGGAGAGTATGTACTAAAAAGTTAATACCAACGCAGCCTGCAGCCATACCACTGTGGCATCCAATCCCCCGATCCCGTTAGATCTCGGAAGTTAAGCAGGGTCGGGCCTGGTTAGTACTTGTATAGGAGACCACCTGGGAATACCAAGTGCTGTAGGCATGCGGGAAGGACCCAGCAACCCCCTACCAAAAAACAATCAGCCATTGAAAACCCTATGAGTATCAGAGAAGCATTAATAATACTGTTTCGCCTATTGTACACAGGGTCACTACAAGTCAGACACCGACTCCATGGCACCTAACAACAACAACAATAACAAAGCAAGGGATCCTATCTAGATATTGACTTAATTGATTTTAGATGCAGCCAGGTTGGGAAAAGTATTGGTATAGAACTAAAAGCATGGAATTTATAGATAGAAACATCTCTTGTCTTGACTTTGAGCAATTGCTTAATCTCTGTGCTGGAAGAGTTCCATCTGTTGTACATAGAGTCACTATGAGTTGGACCCAATTTGATGGCACCTAACAACTACAACAAAAACAATTCTTTTGTTCCTTAATCAATAAATTCTCTGTGGGTCAGAACTTGTGCTTAGCTACACAGAAAGAAGATATATTTGCTTTCTAGTATCAAGATTGTTGTTGTTGTTGATATTGTTTTTAGGTACCTGGGTCCTGAGAGTGTGTGGAGCAGGACTCTACCAATAGAGATGTCAAGCCCAGTGTGAAGATAATAACAAGCGAATAATAACAAAATTGGAGTGCATTTTACATTTAGATGAATGCTAAAAAAGGAGATCATGGTTTTATGAGATTGAACAAAAACTACAAACACAAATCTGGCTTAGTTTGTATATAGTAAAGAAAGAATTTGTTTTAAGCCCAGAAACAAAACAGCATGATGGCCATGAAAAGAGATGCTTCTGTGATTTAATCATAGATTTTTATAATAAGGGGAACTTTCTTATCCTCATTATGAGAATAACTACTTTTTATTTTCATGAAGAGTTGAAATTTGTAGTGGTGGAGATTCCGTGGGACAAAGATTTCATATGAAATCCCTTAAGATGAAGAGTGATGGAGTTGTCAGGTTATTCCTCTTTCCAAGAAAACTTCCACATGCAAACCTTTGAGCAAGAATCCTGCCAGATATGATGGAGCACAGCAGCAGCTATTACCTGGGACATCACCTTGTGTGTTGGTGTTTGATCATGGTGGGGCCATAAGCTGGAGAAAATACCTCCCCTAAAAAAAAAAAACAAACAAACAAAAAACAAAAAAAAAGATGTTCTGTATGCTAATGAAATTTTTTTATAACATCCAGAAAAATAGGACTTAATTGCTAGCTATTTTGGCCTGACTTTGTGAGAATAAGATTTTTAAAGACAAAGTAGCTCTCCAAAAGTGTCTTACCAACTTTAAAGTGTCACATGTTTTGTTAAAAAACAGATTCTAATTTTATCTTTCTAGAATGGAGCTTGAGATTCTGCATCTCTAACAAGTTATCAGTTGATGTTGATATTGCTTTTTAGTGGACTATAGTTTGAGTATCAAGGATCCAGTCTTTGAATACAGTCCTCATTTTGGTCATCACAGAGTGTTTGATACAATTATTATAAGGGTTAACTATAAGAATAAACTAGTTTCTGCCTGGGTTTAACCTGAAAGACTTTTCTGAACATCTTTGAACTGGTAATATATGTATTTGTCTTCCCTAAGGTAGCAATGCATGAACATTCATTCTATGTGTCCTTTTCACCTTGATCATTTCATTTATTGGTTCAATAGTAGTACAATATCCACAGAATACCAAACTATTTTCAGATTTTTTTACACTCTTTTACCAATGATCTTGCTGTGAGTCTTGACCATTGACTGAATATACTTACCATACCACTGATCACCATGTATTCAATGCACTCTGAAAACTGTATTGATTAATGTGTCTAACGATCAAATTACTGAGCCAAGAGCCAATATTACATTTTTAATATTCCACAGAAATACTGCTTACTCCTCAACTCTGCAGAGAAGGGAGACTAAGGAATTATATTTTTGTACCTGAAATCTGTGCCATATGCAGAGCAAATGCATAAATTACAATATTATTTTACATCTGAGAGCTCATGCAGTAACTATTGTCTTTTAGTAGTAAACTTTTCTAGTTGCAGAAATAGTATTTCTGGGGCAGGTCATATTCAATTTTAATCTGAATATATAAATTAAGAAAGGAAACAGGCTTGGTAGAACTAACATGGATATAGTCAAGGAATATTAGGAAGAGAACTACTTTCAGAAGTATTTAAGTGAGTCCCATAGTTTGTAGCTCAAAAATGAAGGCAAAAGAAGATAGAACAATTTCTATAGTAGAATAGCTTATTAATGACAGAGCTGGTACGACTACCAATTCCTGGACATATATGTATGTTTCTGGTGGCCAGAAATCTAGAAATCAGTGTTCTTCTCAGAGGTTTGTGCAAAGTAATTGGAATTTTGGGGTCTTGTTTTACTAACCAGCAACTTGGGGTCTTGTTTCACTAACCAGCAACTCCAGGTTCTGTAACCAATAACTTAAATTGAACATGTTATAAATCCAAGAATATTCATATTAAAAATACAGATAGCATTCTGTGCTAACTCAGCTTTACTTCTATATATATACCATACAACCTGTCTAAATAATTTTGGTGATGAGTAACAGATCGCTAGCATGAGTTAATAGGACCAATGAATTATTACCTACACACCACTGTATTCATTTTCAATTCACAATTAGTGTTTCAGTTGAAAATGCTACCAAACTTTCATATTAACATAAATGATGGAAGATCTCACTCAAAATAATGGGCAGCAAATTCCACATGACAAGCAAAAAAATAAAATGTTACCTGAAATATTTAAATTTGAATAATAAAATAGAGAAGCTCTGTTTCTATATTTGAAATATTTAAAAACTGTTATGTGAGAAGGCTTGAGCTATCTGATAGCTACAATAACAGTAATAGAATATCTATAGATTTCATTTACCTTTATATTTCTCTATGGTTAGGTCGGCCTGCAGTCATAGCCCTGTGGCATCTAATACCATCAGATCTCAGAAGCTAAGCAGGGTCGGGCCTGCTTAGTACTTGGATGGGAGACCACCTAGGAACACCAGATGCTGCAGGCTTGGCAGAAGGACCGGCAACCCACTCCCAAAAATCAGTCCACCATTGAAAACCCTATGAATGGCAGAAAAGCACTGACAATAGTGTTTCGCCTGTTGTACGTAGGGTCGCCATGAGTGGATACCTACTCAACAACACCTAACAACAATGTTTAGGTCTATATTCAGACAAAATTGAACATGTACATGTGTGTGCATGGCATAGTTTAGGGAGGACCAACTGTGGTTAGGTTACAAATTCTCTTTGGTCTTAAATGAAAATACTGAATTTCTCATGATCCCAATCATATATTTTATCCCAAATAAAATATTTAATTTATACATAAACATACAAAAAAATCCTTTCCTCTTGCTTCTATGGACAAGTATGAAATATTCAAAGGAGTTTACAATGAGATATAGACGAATAAGAACACCAGTATTGCCCAGTGTAAATTCCAAGCTATGTAAAAGGCACAAATGAGAAAAATAGACATTTATCTTTCTTCCTTGAATTGCCTCTGCTGCCTGCATTGGGGAAGAATTGGTCTTCTTGGGGCTTTAAAAACAATATGGTGTCTAGTTACCATCCCAGAAGGGAGTCAGAGACTATTAACCAAGGAGCATGTCTGGAACATTTTTTAACATCTTCAGGTTTGTATTTTATTATATATCTGTCTGTTTCTGTATAAGAGATTTACCCTGAGTGTTTCGTTCCACAGGCATCAAGGGAGAGACTGGAAAGTCTGCCTCTCAACACACCTAAACATGAAGGATAACCCACAAGAGATATAATTGGAGTAAGAACTACAATGTGAAGAAGAAAAGCAGCTGGGAGGTTAGGGTCTTCAGGAAAGCTTAGGTAGCTGACTGTGTGACTCTAGAAATTATATACCATATTTTATCCAAAACTGAGGAACTGAGATTAATGTGGGATCATCTCAGAAGGGAGAGACTTTAAATTATGGAGAACTCCTTACCTATCCAGACTCGGAGAATTTCTGTACTTCACTTCACCTGCAACAACACAGCATCCTTTAAAAGCAATTATGTTCTATTTAATCCCTCCAGATCAAACAGTTCAAACATGATCAGTTGGCAAATAATGATAAAAGAATTTTGCCAGGAGAGGGGTGAAGGAAATCCTACTACCGTTTGATGGCTTCATCTGTTAGATAAAAGCTTCAGTTTGAAAAGGAACCTAGCGGTCTGTCTTTGCACACTTACGAAGTGGACACAATTTACAAAATCTTAGAACTTGCAGAGATGAAAGCTATGTCAATACTCAGAAAGCTTTGTTGTTATCATTGCTTTATTATTGTTTCTGGGTTGTTGTGACACTAGGAATTATGATCATCAAGGGAGGTGACCTAATCAGGAGCAAAGACCTCAGTTTGCTATAGTGAAGTAGATGCCAGCTGCCAAAGCATAGTTCATGGAGAGAAACACATTATTTATGTGGAGGCTGCTTGCTGTTTTATAATTGCCCCATTCTTTACAGGTTAGTCACCATTCTGCTCTCATCTCAGTTAGCTTCTCTTTGCAAGATACACTCAATCAGGGATTGTTATTTATCAAAACACTTGAAGAAACTGAATAAAGGTTGTGCAGTGTGTTTTGCATACTGATTCAAAAAAGACTGCTATTTTAATCAACAGAGGATCCTCAGTAAGTACAATCCTCATGGGAGTTCAAGTAAAGAGAGAGTCACAGCCCATGAGTTGTGTTTTCTTTTGTCTTCCATGTTGATAATCAGATTAGTCTATGTAAATATATGCATCTGTTTGTGTCTGCAAATGGACTCATAGTTTCTTCAACTTTCATTATTACTTATACTATACTGGGCAAAGTAGTAAGCAATAGTAGAATTATTGTGAAGAGCAAAGTAAAGTAGATGAAAAAAAATTCCTTGATATGCAATACGATGATACAGGAGAGACCACTGGTAAACTTATATCTGATTTTTACTTCAAATATTTTCCAGGCGTATTTTCAGCTAGCATCACATCATGTGCACAAATACATCTATCTCTATCTCTATCTCTATCTATCTATCTATCGATCGATTGATCTACCTATCTATCTATATTTCAATTTAATATGAACTAAGCACTTAAATCATAAAAAATAGTAATAGTTGTGATTATACAGGAGGCCTCTCCCCAAAAGGAAACAAATGTGAAATAATAATCATATATTTCTTTGAGGTGAGAGGGATTGTGCACTCGGAATGGTCTTGTTTTTGTAATTAATTTGCTATAGTTCTTTAAGTGAGTTGTTGCACTTTTAGATCTCAGATATCTCAACTTCAAAATAACAGGTTTGGTGAAGACAAAAAAATAAAAAAAGGATTTGTTTCTCTGTGTCAAATGCTCAACCAAAGCTTTTACTATTTGGGATTTTTGAGAAGTTTGCCTCACAATCCACAGAAGCAATGTCCCAAGTGGTGGCAAACAGGTGACTGGTTCTTCCATCAAGAGGATGCGCCTGCCCTCACTGCACTGAGCTTCAGCCGTTTTTGACCAAAAACGTAATGACCCTTGTGCCTCACTCACACTATTCGCCTGATCTCATCCTGTGTAAATTCTTTTTGTTCCCCAGGGTGAAAAAACTCCTCAAAAGGAAACCTCTTGCCAATGTGGAGGAGATGAAACAAAATACAGCAGAAGCAATAAAAAGCAACAAAACTGACAAGTTCAAATCCTATTATGAGCAGTGGAAAAAACTGCTTGATAGGTATATTGCATCTAAATGAAAAGGACTTTAAAGGTAACCAAAATTTGAACATGTGAAAATAAATATGCTATTTTTTATAAATAAATTCAGTGTTGGGGGGGGTCCTCTTTTATTAAAATATAAAATTTGCATATATGATATCAGTAAACAATGAACACAAAAGATACTAAGATACTTCAGACAGATATAAACAATTGATTAATTAAAATCAAGACCAAGACAACACCTTAGAAAGATGGACATTTACAGAAAAAAAAATTTGAATAGTCAGTAAATATAACTTAAAACGCTTACAGTACACTAAAAATGTTTGAAAACATGTAAGATGATAAATCATTTTAGAAAATGCTAATCACAAAAATATTGGACTCTCAAAATAGAAAATCTGAGCTTTGATGAAGATGTGGGAAATGAGAAGACTTAAAAGTAGCTATCAAATGTACAGATTATCTTTTTTAAATGAAGGAAACAATTTGTTATTTTCTAGGAAAGTAAAATAAGTATATGTCCTAGAACTAAACATGCCTATTCTTGTATGTTTACATCCTATAAAAAATTTGAGTCTTGAAAAAATATGTAAAGAATGTTCATAGCAGCAGTGTTTTCATAGCAACAAATTAAAAGTAACATAAATGTTTATCAGCAGGAGAAACAATCAAATTGTGGTATATGCATGTGTGAGAATACTTGAATACAATAAATGAATTTTTTAAACCCACCAGTACCAATATGACTTAATCTCATAAGTATACTGTAAAATTGAGAAAAATGTAAATGTATATAGTATGGGGACACCTAACTAAAGATGTAAAATCTGCAAAATGATATGATATATATTTATCAATCTACCTAACCACTCATATATATGTGTGTGTGTGTGTGTGTGTGTGTGTGTGTGTGTGTGTGTACGGCTGGGATTTAGCTCAGTGGGTAGAGCGCTGCGCTGCTGTCTCTGAGGCCCTGAGTTCAATTCCCAGCACCGCAAAAATGGGAGAAGGGCCTGGCAATCCACTCCCAAGGCAATCCCGAAGCACTCAGCCATTGAAAACCCTATGAGGGTCGCTATGAGTCAGATACCGACTCGACGGCACCTAACAACAACAACAACAACATGTATATATACACACACATACACACACACACATATATATGCACACACACATATATATACATATGTAATTACTAATATGCACACATAGATAGCTTTGGCATATGTGTGTTTATATATGCATATACACCTTACATATCATTCCTATGAATATATATATCTATGTATAATATGCATATGTATTACTATATATTCTTTATATGTATGAGAAATTATGAGCAATCAGTTGAGGATAATCATTACTTTTGGATTGAACAATCATATGGTTTAGATTCTAATTTTAAGCCCTATTTTGCAGATGAGAGTTTTGAGGCATAGAGAGATTAGTTAACTTGCCTGTTATCACTCAGCTAAGTATGTAGTAGAGTCAAGATTCAAACCCAGGCAATTCAGCCCTGGATCCTGTGTTTTCTGTCCTGTGTAAACCACCTCAGTCTCTACTGCTTGGTCTCACAGAAGACATGTGCAAATAGATAAACTCATTAGATCTCTCCTTATATTTCACATGTCTGAACTATCTCATAATGTAAAACATGAATAAAGGAGTTTGAGACATTAATAGGCAGGCCTGAATCTTTCAAATTAAGGTTTCAATAGTCTGCCCAGCCTATGACGAAGATGGTGTTCTGAAAAGGCAGGAACACAGGGTAGAGGGAACTGGGAGTTAGGCCTAATATAAAAACACGAGATTAGGATAAATTAGAGAGGTTAGTAGTGCTGCACAAAGTATGACTATTAGAAAGGCTACTTTGCACGATTTTAGAATGAAAGGGAGAGTTAAATTTAGAATTTAGAATTAAAGGGAGAGTTAAATTTTGCCTTTTATGAATTCAAAGAACAAAAACTCCTCATGGAAAAGGTCTGAAATCCATTCATCCTTCTTCCATTTGGATCAGAGTAAGAAGATGTACCAGGTAGAGCAGTGTCAGTAAATAACAAGAGAAAGACTTCATTGTAATGTCAATGGCAATACCTAGCACCTCTCCTCATCTGTGCCTGCCCCTGCTAGCCAAGGGCCACAGGTAGGTGGAGCATTCCATGAGAAGCTGTCAGAAGCAGAGAATGGGCAGAGATGATGATTCTATTCTCTTCTTTTGGACAGACACAGAGAAAGAGAGGATGGAGGAAGACTTGCCTCAATCAGAAAGACAATCACAGTGTCACAGGGCTCAAGACACATCTCTCCTTGCTGTTAGTTTCAACTTCCTCTACTAAGAATCATCATGTTACACCACCACTACTGCAACACACACTTTACTTATGTGTTTACTGAGTTGCTTAGTATATTTTCCTTATATGGTTTTCAAGTGTGTACTACTTGACAGGAACCTTTCCTGTCACATAAATATGATTCTGTATGAATCTTTCACTGCAATGTATAATGTCAATTAAGTGTTAAGGAAAATTGAATCATTTTTGAAATTTGCATAAGAAGAGAATGCATGTGCTTGCATATAAATGCTCTTTCTTTTCTTTTAGGAAACATTTTCTAAATCACAAAAATGTGTTTTGCTGATTTATTCTAAAAATTAGAATTAATTCCTTACAACCACTGACGTGATTTTTCATTTCCAACATTATTAAAGATTTTTTTATGCTGAAACTCATTTCATTTTTTCCAATTAAAAAGTAGAGTTATAGAAAAAAGTTACCCATCATATTTAGTTTATGACTATTCAAGCAAATGAATTATTAGCAATACTTTAATTGCATGCATAATTTATATGTGAAAGGTTTAAAATGTTTCTAGATATCCCTTGAATGCTTTCAAACTGTTTTTGTTGTTGTTCTGCTAAAATAACCATTGACTGGTTGAAGAAGAGACCACATTATTTAAGTCAAATATATATGCCAGAATTAGGGACAGGCTTAAAAGTGTTAGCATCAGCATCTGAAATCACTAAGAATTATTGAAAGGAGTTAGCTGTTTGGTAGGAGATCTTTGCTGAAAGATTGTTTGGCTATTTTTCTAGTCAGATCAGAGTGCTTTCTAGAACTTGTGAGATAGCTAGCACAAGACTAAAACTGTTTTACTCCTGTACACACCCTAAAATGTGGCTATTAGCAATCTGAGATACTCTTAAGAAGGATTCTACAAGCCAGGCTCACAATACTGTGATAGATGTGAGACATTCACCATGATCAGTGCAACCAGGAATGGAGAAGAGGAGCCACAGATTCATTAAGGGGGTTTTGTTGTTGTTGCTTTTGGTTTTGTTTGTTTGTTTGCTTGCTTTTTCACGAAGACACAGGCTTACCCACTGAATTCTAGTCATAGAAAGATAAAAAGTCAGGATATGTCAATGCCCAAAAAAGTTAGCCGCAGATATGAGTGAATATCCTTAAAAGTCAATCCAAGCATTCTGGTGTAAAGGAGTAGGAATTCTCCTAAATTAAAAACTGACATTGATTTGAGAATTTATGATTTTGTTTAGTGAGGATCAGCTTTCCAAAACCTGACCACCTCAGATACAGTGACACAATGGGTTTTTTCAAGCAGATAATCTGGACATGAGTCTATTTCTGTGATTCTCATTTTGGATATATACTCAATTGTAATGTGCTACCTCCTCCCTTTACCTTCTAACTGCAGCAGATTAATATATTTTTCAAGCCATAAGATTAGTTCATCAGGGTAATCAATGTAATCACACAAAATAACCAGGATTGAATACTTCGTATTGACCAAATTCAGCTAATAGGCAATCAGCGATTCAAATCAATCAGACAGCTTTCCATGTGTGTTATGATGCCATGCAGAGGAGATTCATATTCTGTGTTATAGTAAAACATTGTTTTATGTGGCTTAGGACTCCAAAAGGCAACATCTGTCTTGAATTCATTATGTTTCTTGCGTTTGGTTACACATGTGTTTATCTGAACTTTTGTTCTTTTGTTTGCTCCTGAATCTTGATATTCAGAAGTATCAATTTGCACCCTTGGAGATTTGTAATAATTCTGTTAAGGATCCTCCTTTGTCTAGCCTAACCCTCTGGAGGCATTTGAGAAGCAAAATTCCGTGACTAGAAGCTGCTATGCTTTAATTTGTACCAACACATGGTATCAAAGATCATGAAAGCAATGTTTTCATCCAATTAAACTTGCTAGAAGCTAATGAAAACTGCCCAGAGAATTTCCCTTTGTAAATTAAAGATACACAACGAGGATTGTCACTCAACTTGTTTTCAATTGGCTTTGTAGGGCACTAATAATTTTGGTTAGCAATAACTGTGAGGAGTTTGCATCTGTGAAGGGCAAATCGCAGAGGACTTAAAGATTAGCCAGAATTCAGCTAAGCTGCTACCAAAGTTTCAGTGTTTGTTCCAGTCATCTTCAAACTCGTTAGGTCTACAAAATTGAGTTGCAAATCTCTGGAGCACACGTTTTATTAAGAGATAGCTAGAGCTTCCCTTTTCCTGTTGGGCAGAAGCCCTGCAAGGACTCCATTTGCTTTCCTTTTTTTTTTTTTTTTTTTTTTGCCCCTGGAGGATGTTGGCACATCTGTCAATAGCCCAAGCCAAATTCAAGAAGTGCATCTGAGTGTAAAAGAATGCATTATTAAAATTATTATTATTGGACTAAGGATCTTGGACATTTCCTCATATTATAATATGCCTATTTACTAACTTAACCATCTCTCATTTAGAACTTTTTAAGAGACTGAGTTACCTAGTTGAGTCTCCATTTGTTCCCATATACCAAAGTTCTCCCAGTATTTGACATTTTCGATTTTATCCCATCGTTTTCCCTCAGTGAACATATCCTTCAGCAATGGTACATTTATTGGCATAGAACAGCCACCAGGAAGAAGTGTTTTATCTTGTTTTGTTTTGTTTTCTTCTTCTTATATTTGATTTTTCAGAGGGCTAAGACCAGTAAAGAATTCCAAAAAAATACTACTTTCTCGTATCTTGGCTTCCAGAGGGTCAAGACAGATGGAGAGGTCTAGAAAATCCTAGATTGGGAAGACAAAGTCCCTGCAACAGGGAATCTGTGGCAGCACAGAGCCATGGAGTCCAAGCCCAAGGCAGGTCAGATGCCAGGATTTCAAAGGTCATGTAAAGATCAGCCAAAAACAAATTCCAGTAGAAGCCAGTTAGGTGTCAGCAGATTTCTCGCAGAGAGCACTGGGAATGCTTTGTTCTGATATGTGTCTGTGTCAGACTTATTGACATGAAAGGGGAGAAAGGGACACAAAGCTGGTTGCATGATACAGTTCATGCACAAGAAAAAATGTGAGAGCAGCTTTTTTTAAAAAAAAATCTCATTTTGTTATTAGAGAATTTGGATTCATGTAAATCAATATTCATTTGAAAGAAAATCTATTTTAACAACAAAAAAATATATATAGCTCTCTGGAATTCACTGTGAATGCTTTAGTCTACACTTCCCCAAATTCAATATCCTAGAAACACAGGTATCTTGAACTATGAATATTACCAGTGAAGCCAAAACAGTGACACAAACAAAGTGTATGGAGAAAGAGAGCAAGAAAAAAAAAAAAAAAAAAAAGACAGCACTGCAGTAGGCTAGAATGAGAATGTCATAGAGAGAAATCATCAGCATATAACCCGGGCAGTTGGCATAAACATTCTAGATCTCAGTTTGATTATCTCAAGGAAAACTCCCTATGGTTCTAAATCGTTTAGAATTGTTTGTCAATGTTGCTGTTTTCATAAAAAGGAAACTTGGAATAATTCTACTTGTTTTTTGTTAATTTTATTTTCCTATAATTCCATTTCAAACATTAGCCCCTGGCGGAGATGTCATTTCCTTGAATTGTACAGAGCTAAGATTTGTTTGTGTTTTTGATGTTTACCCAAATTACGAATTTCCTAGATAGATTAAGCTTGTTCTTGAATGAAGTAGGTTACATACTTTGCAGTTTGGAATCTTTAAATTTCCTTTTATAGTCAGTGACCACGGAACTTATTTGGTACAGCAGCACTATCACAACCCTCTGATAATTTTTTTAATTTGGGAAGACTAATAGCACCTTAATTATATAATTAAGATCTGACAAGCACAAATAATAAATAATGGTAAAAACATGAAGCCATTCACCAAAGGCATAAACAGAGATGTGTGCCTCTGGACAAGAAGACAAAAGCATTTAAAGAACACTCCATTCAAAGTAAATTATAATTTGTATAAGGTATGCATAGAGCTCTGGTCTTCTATCTACTGACAGCAGAGCAGAAAAGCGTTCTACGAGGCTGGGGGCTACCACTACCTAGCTTTACCTTCATCTGGTTGCATCAGCTCGCTGCAAACAATTCCTTTACCCCAATCATCAATGTAGCATAGAGTTATCAGCAGAAAGTACTGAGCTCAGACTCTTTAAGTGTAAATTGTTAGTGGCTTTGAAGATGTTATTACATTAAAACTGCTAGATGAGCTGATCAAGCTTGTGGATATCTATGGATTATTTATTGCCAAAAAAGAGCAGAGGTGTTTGTAACATTGAATCAGTCCACAGTATATATATATATATATATATATATATATATATATATATATATATATATATATATATATACAATGTTTGTAACATTGAATCAGTCCACAGCAGTATATATGCTTCAAATTAACATAAAATTAGTCCACAAGTATATATGATCCAAATGACAGTAAAGAAGAAATAATTAAAATCAAAATCTGCAGTGTGGCAATCAAGGCTATCTATTCAGTGTAAAAATTTCTGGTTATCTTAAAAAAAGTAGTTCAACATTTTCAGGATACTCATATATAAAGATTTTGTCAAAAGAGTAGGATTATTATAGATATTTCTTTTACTTTTAACATATGTTGAAGTTAACCTATTTGTAAAAAGCTTGGTTAAGTTCTGGTACTTAAAAGTCAGTTCTGAGCTGGAGTACATATAAAGTATATTGATACTAGCAAAAAGAAGAAAAGAAATAGCAACTTATCATAAAATGTTAAATGACTGGATGATAGCAGTACATAGAAATGAAAAAGGAAAATAATTACATTCATTGTTGTTGTTAGGTTGTTAGGTGTTTGACTCATAGGTACCCTATGTAAAACAGAAGGAAACACTTCCTAACATGATGCCATGCACATCATCTTTTTTATGTTTAAGCCTATTGCTGCAGCCATTGTGTCAGTTCATTTAAGCGTCTTCCTTTTCGTTGTTAACCAGAATCAATGTTGCTTGCTGGGCAGACTGAGTTAAACATTTCCATGATTTGGGGGGATGGAAGTGTAATAAGAAAAAATAGGATTTCAGAATGATACCATATGGAAGTATTTGCTTCAAATAAACCATGCTAACATAAAAGTTCAACAATGATCATTTTGTAGTGTGAGCTCATTAATTCATAACTATTTTTTAAAAAATTTTTCATATGAAGTCTAATATTAAATAATTCCCTCAAATTCTTCTAAATTAAGGAATTTTTACAAATCATATTTTAACTTATTAGAAACACTATAATTGGGTATCTACAAATTTGATGACTACCATTGTCAGACCAGAGAAGAAATAGGTCTTATAGAGTATCAATTGCATGTGTGCAAAAACAAAAATGAAACTAGCATTATAGATGCTAAGAAGTTAGACTAAATTGACTCAGAGAGATGATAATGGAACAAAAATTATTTAACATCATAAATTGTGTAACATAGTGCATTCCATTTATTATTGTTGGCATATTTTATAAACATATATATAATCACTTCAAATAACATTTCACTTAAAATTATATGATATATGTATATTTCACACATATACATGTGCAAATTATATAAGTGTTTTACATAGAGGATATATATATATGCGTGTGTGTGTGTGTGTGTGTGTGTGTGTGTGTGTGTGTGTGTGAGAGAGAGAGAGAGAGAGAGAGAGACAGAGACAGAGACAGAGACAGAGACAGAGAGAGAAAATGTAGTTTCAGTGCAAAATGTTGTTGTTGTTAGGTGCATGAGACAGGTCAGACTCATAGAGACCCTATATAGAACAGATGAAATACTAACCAAAATTGTGCCATGCCTGGCACTACGCCAGTGCTTCTCTGCTAATCATAGGGTTTTCGATGGCTGATTTGGGGTGGGGGATGAGCTGCTGGGTTCTTCCCCCAAGCCTACCGTACCTGATGTTCACAGGCAGCCTCCCATCCAAATACTAACCAGGCCTGACCCTGCTTAGCTTCCAGGATCTGATGGGATCAGACGCCAGAGTGTTACAGCTGCAAGCTCACTGTAAAATACTGCAAATCATATCAGGTATCCAATCTGAATCAAGTGTGCAACCATAATGCTCCTGTGTTTTTGATATTGGATTTCGTATCTTCAGGATTCAGCATTATCATATAAAGTTTCATGTACATAGATTCTTAGCATAATATGAAGAAAATCATATCCCAATAATGTCATTTATTATCTCATATTTGGAATTATTAAAAATAATTATTGAGCATTTAAAAAATTATGAATCACTAACATAATGTTCATTATTTGGGATGATGTTCATTAATTCTTCCCTATGCATCTGATTTTGTATGTTTTTGTGCCCAGATATGTATGTTTGTATTTGAATATTTGTGTGCATGTTTATATTAGTAAATAGTATTTTAAAAGACTGGTTTGCCTGATTTATGGATGATTCAAGGATGATCCAACTTTTAACTCTTTCATGAAACATACATGTACAAAATAACGTTGTTATCACTATGTTGTTGTTGTTGTTAGGTGCCGTCGAGTCGGTATCTGACTCATAGCAACCCTCATAGGGTTTTCAATGGCTGAGTGCTTCAGGATTGCCTTGGGAGTGGATTGTCAGGCCCTTCTCCCATTTTTGCGGTGCTGGGAATTGAACTCAGGACCTCAGAGACTGCAGAGCAGCGCTCTACCCACTGAGCTAAATCACAGCACATTATCACTATAAAAAATTAAAAATAAAGCCCTAACCTAAATTAGAAAGCAGCCAACCCTTCAAAATTATCATTAGAAGTATACACATTATAATTGAGAATATCAAGAAGTGCCGAATTTAATATTTGGTAGAAATAAATACTTGCTGATTATGTCCCTAAAAGTGCCATTGATGTAAAATATCTAAAAATTAGTAACCATAAGCCACATATCTTTTTTGGCTGCATGTTTCTCAAAAAATATAAAACAGAAAAATAAACACATTTTAATAATATGTCTGATTTGTTTACTCATATTTATTAAGACCTGGTAAAATAACTAAGATTAAATAGTATTCCTCATTCAAATATTTCAATACTTATCATGTTTTAAATAAAACCTAAATCTCTTATTTTGAATTCCAAGGCCCCACAAGATCTACCCACTGTCAAGTTCTCCACACTCATCCCATGATCTCTCTCCCTTAACCAATAATTTCCAGATTCATTGAAGTTCTCTGTTTCTGAACTATGGCAAGATCTTTTCTACCTTAGGGCCTTCGCAAACACTGCTATCTTTCCTAGAGTCCTTTTAATTTTAGCCTTTACTATACTGGATTCTTCTCGTAATTATGGTTTTGACTTGAATACTTCCTCAGAGTAGATTCATTCCTGCCAATTTTATATATGGGGTAAATAAGTTGTTCCCTATAATGGATGCCCTAGTATACCACTCAGATGTCCTTTTGCATTAAAGTACCTATTACCCCAGCAACTTAGGATGTTAGTGGTTGATAGTAGCAGCTTTATTCCTGCTTTCAGTAGGAGAACTGCTTCATCTCAAGCCATTTTCAACTGAAGGTAGTTGGCACTCAATGCCTGAGTGGGAAAGGGATATAATGGTCCAGCCGACTGACTCCATTTAGGACTACTCTGCAGGCCTGCTTCAGCTTTGGAGCTTACTGTGGAATTGGATGAAGTCTTCATTTGGAGTATATCAGAGTTCACTGTTTCCTCTTGCCCACTTGTACCTTTAAGTCCTCTGCAAGTGTTGACTTCAAGAGTGTTCCCCAAGAACTTTTCTACAACATTTGATTTAAAGAATATACCCCAAGGATATCCATCTCACAGTCTGGTTTCCTGGGGAATCTAAGCAAAATATCAGAGGTATTATAAGAAAGGAGATTCTAAATTGTTATTTTAGATTTGGATCACCTGCCATCCAGCTAACAGCAAGGATACCATCCTTGCAGGATGAAGGAACACTGAGAGCCCTAGCTGTAAAAGCAGTGCAATTATTAAAAGCTCCACCAGTGGTAACAGCCAATGGAAGTGCACTCTTGAATGAATCAACAGCTGGAGAGAAAACCCAACACATGCTCATAAATACAGGAGAGTATAGTGAATGCTCTATATCCCAAAGTGACAAGAAAAGTATTGGTGGGTAGTCATCATAGGATCAGTAGTGGCTGTTCTATCCAGGCCAGCACTTATGATAGAACTAGGTCCTTTCATAGGAAGGTGATGATATAATCTTAAAGTAATTGAGTCTAGTGGTGGCAATTTAACTGTCAGAAGTGAAGGGGTCACAATTATTATACAAATGTGTGGTTACAGTGGTAGTCTATGAATTCTTACATAGGGATAGATAATGGGAAAAGTACCCATAGAATCATGAATGTTAACCAAGAATAGATAACCAGGAAATTAAGGTAAAATACTCCATTAAAAACTCAAAATAGCAAATTTCTAAGATCTGAATCCCTGTGAGAAAGGGCCCTGCTACACATGGGCAAGAATATGCAATAATGGTATCCCCAACCCTTTCCCATAGACTGACTTCCAGATATTCACTAAAAAAAGAATATTTAAATACTTTTGAGTATTTGGAAGCATTTCTTGACCTTTCATTAGAAAGAATAACTGAAAACTTATGAACAAGTAAGCACAATGCGTACTGCAATAAGAAATGCCCTGTTATATGCGATCTGTGCACGACTCATCAGATGAGACACAGTCTGCCAAATTTTGGAGTACCACTCACAAATGGGTGAGATTTCTTGATACTGGCCTTGAAAATGACTTTTTTGTATATCACACTAACAGTTTGGGCAACAAAAGCAAAAATAAATAAGTAGGACTATATCAAACTAAAAATCTGCTGCACAGCAAAGGAAATAATCACCAAAATGAAAAAGTAGTCTGTGGATTGGGAGAAAATATTTTTAAACCATATATGTGATAAGGGGTTAATATTCAAAATATATAAAAATACATAACCAATATAATATTATTCAATTTTAAAATAACCTAATTTAAAAATGGTTAAAGGACTTGAATAGATATTTCTCCAAAAAAGACACATAGATAACCAACAAATATATGAAAAAGTGCTGAATAAAACTGATCTTTATGGAAATGCAAACCAAAACCACAATGAGATTTTACCTCACATCTGTTAGAAAGGGTATTATTAAAAACGTAAGAGATAACAAATGTTGATGTGGGTATCACAAAAAGGGTACCCTTCTACAATGTTTGTAGGAAGGCAAAATGGCACAGCCATTGAGAAAAACAGTATGGAGGACCCTCAAGACAGTAGAAATAAATCTGCCATATAACCAGCAATCCTTTTGTTGGATATATGCCAAAAGGAAATTAAATCAACACTTCATATCTGTATGATATGCAACTTTATTGCAACAGTATTATTCAAAACAGTAGTAATGCAAACAACCTAAGTGTACATCAAGAGATTGGTGAAGAAATTGTGTTGTGAGAGGCATATGTATAACATATATCTTATTACTAATGATAGTTTTCAATCTTACAAAGGAGATACTGCTTTTTGGAAAATATAGATGAAACTGGAGGACATTTTGCTAAGTGAAGTAAGCCAAACATAGACGGAAAAATACTGTATGTTCTCATGAATATGTAGAACCTTTTTTAAAAAATCAAACTCATTAAGTTTTCTCACTAAAAAAATGACAACTATGTAAGGTATGAGGTAATTTATTTGTTAATTAGCTAAATGTAATGAGCCAGCAATATAGTTATACTTCAAAACATTGTGTTGTACATGAGAAATTCATGTAGTTTTGTCAATTTTTTTAAAAAACCAATGAGTTTGGATACAGAGAGTTGAATAATTACCAAGGAAAGGATAGGAATTGAGGAGAACTAAATCAAAAGGTACAAATTTTCAGTTAGATAGGTTGACTAAACCTAGAGATATGATGTGTAGAATGAAGACTCTTGTAGAAAAATTGTTTTATGAAAATTTGCTAATAGAGTAGATTTTAGGTGCTTCTACATGCAAAGAAAGGTAACTATGGAAAGTGATAGATATAACTTTTTTGATTGTAGTAATTTCACTATGTGTGCATATATCAAAATGCTATGTTGTATGCCTTTAAACATATACAATAAAATAAATTTAAAATTAAAGACATAGTTAAAAAATAAGAGAAGAGGTTAAGTTTGAATGACATCTGAGGTAGAGAAAGTCAGTTCAAGCTGGGCATGGGGGTGCACGCCTGTAACCCCAGAGATTGGAGAGGTGGAGGCAGGAGGATCACAAGTTCAAGACCCAAGGCAGTCTGCATAATTCAGTGAGACCCTGTCTCAAAAAGGTAAAAAATGGGCTGAGGGTGCAGCTCAGTAGTATAGCACTTGCAAAGGATGCAAGTGCAAGACCCTGGGTTCAACCCTCAGTACCTCAAAAAAAAAAAAAAAAGAAAGAAAGAAAGACAGAAAGAAAGAAAGAAAGAAAGGAAAAAGAAAGAAAGGAAAGAAAAGAAAAAAGAAAAAATTCACAGAGATGGAGTGAGATGCTGTGTGACAGAGGTGTGGAATGGCACTCTAGATGCAGAACACAATGGCAACAGTTCTTTGCCAAGACAACTGATTTTGACAACTGTGTTGCTTTGTGTGAGTCCCAAGTTGTTATTGTTAGGTGCCATCAAGTTGGTGTCCAACTCATAATGACCTGACCTTATGTACAACAGGCAAAACACTATTGTCAGCGTTTCTCTGCTATGCATAGGGTTTTCAATGGCTGATTGTTATTTGGGAGTGGGTTGACATGTCCTTCTCCCAAGCCTGTGGCACTTGGTGTTCCCAAGTGGTCTCCTATCCAAGTACTAACCAGGCCCGACCCTGTTTATTACCTTCCAGGATCTGACAGGACAGAATACCACAGTGGTATGCCTGCAGGATTGAGTCCCAAGCAAAATCTGCTTTTTAAACCAGAACTTCACCAGATTAAAACCAGTTTTGCCTGCTCTCAGGTCTGATTAACATGACCAGAATCTGACAGGGTATCAGCTATAGACACCTATCCTGGTTATATGGACTGAAGGACAGCTTGCAGTCTCTGTCCTAATTTGTTTTGTGCTAAGAATCAAAGAATTAGAACTCCCAACTTAAAATGATTCTTTTAGAGCCTTTACTGAAATTCCAGTGTACTTTTATGAAGAATACTTTGTTAGGCTCCTTCCCTTTCAAAGCAATGAGTAACAGGCAGATATGTAGCTTAAGGCTCTTCTTGTTGTTAGGTGCCTTGAGTTGGGTATGAATCATAGAGACTCTAAGTACAACAGAACTAAACACTCCCCAACACTGTGCTATGTCTGGCACTGTGTCAGTGTTTCTCTGCTATTCATAGGATTTTCAATGGCTGATTGTTTCGGGATTGTTTTGGGAGTGGATTGTCATGTCTTTCTCCCATTTTTGGTGCTGAGGATCAAATTCAGGGCCTCAGAGAGTATAGAGGAGCACTTTACCAACTTAGCTAAACTCCAGCCTCAATTTGGGGGTTGGAGAACAAAAGACCTAATGTAGTCTTGGTTATAGTCATCAAGCTTTCAAGTCCGGGTATCTGGTGCCTCTTCTCCTGAATGAATGCCATGTACTAAAGTCTCATTTGTCTTTGCTCCAACATCACTTTGTTGCTGTTGTTGTTGTTGTTCTTTTCCTCCCTTCCTCCCTTTCTTCCTTCCTTCCTTCCTTCCTTCCTTCCTTCTTTCCTTCCTTCCTTTTTACTGGCTCCCTAGTATTTATGGGTTGAACTCAGGGCCTCATGCATGCTAGGCAAGTGCTCCACCAATAAGCCTCACCCCAACCCCCCATTTTATTTTTTATTTTGAGGCAAAGTATATCTGTGTGTGTGTGTGTGTGTGTGTGTGTGTGTGTGTGTGTATTTACCATTACATACACTCACACCCTACTTAGATCCTAATTCATTAAAGCTGTTATCAAAACCTTTAATCTATAGCTACCATACTTTTCTTTCTTGCCTGAAGAAAGTTCTTAGTATTCAACAGATTAGCCATATATTAGAACAACATTTTTATATTTTATCCAAAAGCATAGGTAGTTCTCTCAAATTAAATCTATAATTTGGCCAAAAGGACTGTTATTCTTTAACTCTTTATTGCAAAAATAGCTACCTGCCAACTCTTTATAAATAGGATTTACACTTTAAGATTCACTACAGAAAGGTCATTTTATCAGGAAGATTTAACATGGGAAATAAAGTATCTTTTTCTGGATAGATAAAATGTTTAGAACAGAATGTACCAAGGGATTGTAAAATAGTCAATAATCTTTGTGATTATTGTTGTGTGAATGATTTGTCTCTGATATGGGTAATTTATTGTTAATGTGAGCATTTACATTGTGTCAGCATTTTAGAATATGACCTCAAACAACTAGCTATTTATTACTGATGAATACAAACTAAGAATCATCTTAGTGCCCATGACAGATTATGACATTATAGTTTATGCTCAAATATATCAGAAGTTAAAACAAAAACAATTGCAAATTTTTGCTGAAAATGTCTTGATCACAGTTTTTTATATTACTACTGATGAAACTATGACTATATAAAATAGTTTCAAAATAGGTTATAATCAATCTGAATGTCATACATGTCAGGCAAAAAAAATGTAGTAAGATCTACTCAAATGTTAATAGAATTTGAGCACATTCCTTATCCCATTGTTGTTAACAAGCAGTAGTAATAGCTACTATGTATTGAATACTAAAATGTCCAAACCATTGTGCTGGACACTTTATAGACATTTAAGAATCACAGCCTCTCTTGCAATAGGAACATCTGTATTTTATATATGCTAAAATTTATGGTCAGCAAATTAAGCAACTAAGCTTTGATATGCAATACTCACAAATTCTTCAAGCTCAAAGGAAAAGTAATTTGCTAAAAGAATTGAAACATGACTGCATTAAATATATTAACAAGTAAATTTTTGTTTATATTTTAGCAGTTTGTCCCTTCTATAATTTGTACTTTTAATATTTACTTATTTATTTTATTTTTATTTTTAGGCTACAAATTACTTTTTTAATAACAGAAAAAATGATCTAATCATGGCTTCAAGCATGAGCTTTATACATTCTGATTGCCAGAGATTAGATCATAGCAACTTATAGCTGTGTGACTTGGGGTAAATTATAATACCTTTCTGTTCCTCAGGTTCATTTATAAAATGAAAAAGAATAATATTATCCATGCCATGCTGTGCATGTCATAAGCTAATGCATACAAAGCATTTCAGAAAATAAATACCAAATGGTGTTCAATAAGTGTTGACATATTAATGTTGTTAAGTTATCTGCCTCCCGAAATCATTTGTAGCTATTGCTTTTAATGTTATCTGAACTATAAATCTATATAGTGTTTGTTGGATAGGATATTAATATATGGATTTTGAAAACTTGTTTTTTTGTGACTGTGGAGATACCTTACATTTTTTTTCAGTGTTTAAATAACTGGAAATGACAGATTTGTGAGCTTTTGGTAAGATGATTGTATATTATAATAGTTGTCCTTAAAAATATCCTTTTTATTTACTTAAAATAAAGTACATACAAAACTGAAAGGCAGTTTGCTACCCCTTTCTATGAATAACTCTGTGCTCTTAGGACCTGTGAAAAGTTAAGCTTACCCACAAAGACTGTGAAAAGGGGAAGGCAGTTCTAAAATTAGGCCAGCCTGTCCTCACACACTGATGCTTGAGGTGAATGACTCAATATATTGGTTGTGAAATTTACAAGATATCAACATTCACAGATTTAGTGACTGAAACCACTTTGTTTCAAACAGAAGGTGGTTTTCCCAGTCTTCCAAAAACTTGTGAACTTCCTTAGTTTGCTGTATTATAGCAACACCATTGATCAACAAACAGACCTTGAGAATCAGTATATTTATGACCTATGTCAATATTTCTGGATAAATGTTTTCTCTTCCTTCTTTCCTGCTTGCTTGCTTTTCTTTCTTTTTTCTCTTTCTTTCTTTCTTTCTTTCTTTCTTTCTTTCTTTCTTTCTTTCTTTCCTTTTTACTTTTTCTTTTATCTTTCTTTCTTACTTTCTTCTCCTTCCTTCCTTTCTTTCTTTTCCTCTCTCTCTCTCTCTCTCTTTCTTTCTTTCTTTCTTTCTTTCTTTCTTTCTTTCTTTCCTTCTTTCTTTTCTTCTGAGGTTAAGAATGCCTGGTAAATGCTAGGTTAGTGCTCCAGCACTGAGCTGCACCCCTCACCTCATTTTACTTTTCATCTTGAAACAAGGTCTCACTAAGCTATACAGACTGCCTTTGGCCTCAAATGTGCAAACCTCCTGTCTCTACCTCCTTGGTCAGTGGAATTATAGGCATGTGCTACTATATATATGTCTTGAATGTATGTTGGCAATACATTCTTGAGACCAAAGTATATTGGCTTCTCCTTAATTATGATGTTAAATATCAGTGTTTAGTCTCAAGAATGAAATGCAAGAATTCACTGCTTACTTTCTATGATTATATCTATGATTTTCAGTGAAGCAATGTATACTAAGTGCTTAGATTGATGCCTGAGACAGAAAGCACTCAGTAAATATTAGTAAGTGATAATTTTATTAGTAACAAAATTAGAGAAGTGAATTGAGTAGCTTGAAATGCCTCAAAACATTTCCTTTTAGATTTCAGTGGGCTTAGATCTTATCTGTTTCCACTAAGTAGAAGCAAGATTGTTTTTCTTAATGCACATAGAATATGTTTCATTTGAGATAAACTATTCAGCAAAGGTAGTCCTAGTAATACATATTTTCCCTGTAAAGTAGAAGACATCAAGTCCTCAGAGTATAGAGAAAAATGGTACTAAATGTTACTACAGATAGAAAAATAACTGGTACATATTAAATTATGGAATATATGTACATAGCAAGATTAATTCCAGCAAATACTTACTGAAAATTTGTGGTATTTTGCATTCTAATCTGAGCAATGTCTTTGCTCATTCTTAGGAAATTAAATTCTTTCGTACTATTTCTGAATTATATTTAAACTCATCCATGGAGTGGTGAATAATTCTTATGTGAAATCCTAGCATGCTAATCTTGCAAACTTGACTAGAATGCCTAAAGGTCCATGCTAGGAAAAGAGTTAAGAACATTATTTTTGTTTATTTTTCTATCTGTTTCCTCACATAAGGAAAATGAATTGTTTTAAAAAGTTTATTTTTATACCTTATATTTTTGCCTGTTAGTACTTTCAAGACTGTTCTTGCATTCAAAAACTAAACATGAATTGGATCCAAACGTGTAACTACCCTTAGAGACATCTACAATATAATTTTTCCAGGCAGGGAGTTGAAGAGTAAGTGTTTGAGAAAATTTTTCCTTCTTTTAAATCAGCCCTCTAATATTTTTCATTAAACAAACATTTATCAGACAGCTCCCATGTACCAAGAAATCTTGATACATGAAGAGTAAGAAATCTTTTGCTTTTCAAGGACTCATGGTAGACATGAAACATCTTTGATGATAAACGATGCAAACTCAAAGAGTAAAACTTAGAGCAAAATGTAAGAGCTGAGCCAGATGTGGTAGTATATGCTTATAATGTTAGCCTTTGGGAGACTGAGATAGGAGGATTGTGAGCTAAAGACAAACCTAGCTACAAAGTGAGACAATGTCTCAAAAAAAATTGTCATATGAAAAAAAGAAATACTCTTAAAAATCTGGGAAAGACAAATATTGGGTGTGGTAAGGAAATGTTTTGTTATGGAGAAGACATTTGACTCAGATATTGAACAAAAATAATATTTTCACAGGTAGAAGTAAAAGGAGTGGGGTAGAAACTTTCAGGTGAGAGAGAGTCATGAGGAATGGCAGAAAGCATAAAAGCAACATCATAGACAGACAACTTGAAACAAGTGAAGTTTCCAGAGTAAGAGGGATAGAGGTAAATAAAAACACAATGAAGGACAAAGCAGCAAACTTAACTAGTTTTATTGAATTGAGCTAAAAGTGATCATCTCATTTTGTGGTATTACTTTTAGTTTTTCATGAATTAACAAATACAAGTATGTCAATAGATGTATGCCAACCCATGGATATGCTTTGAAAGATTCAGACACTTTTGGTTTTAAGTGAGTTAATTTAAAGTGTATTATGGAAGCGATAGCTGTATTATCCAATTTATTAGAATACTCAGTGTTGAACTTTTCCAAGGCAAGTTACTTCAGTAACTCAACTAAATTTTCATGAGTTCTAGTTTCTTCCGACTTACCATGCTGGTACCTCTAGCATGTTAGTTTCTCCCCACCCTGGGTCTCCTGATTGGAAGTTGTACTGAAATCTGCAGAAACAATTTTCTAACAAAACTACTCAAAGACCAGAAGATGATTCTAATAGCATCTTGTACTCATATATACTTTGAAAAAGAGACAGACTTACTCAAAGCTTCAAAGGAAGCTTGCCAGTATAGCTCCTTAGTCAGAAATACAAGATTATTTCTAAACCAGTGACAGGAAAGAAAAGTAGTGTTACCATGTATTGCTGACGCCAAAGAAGTTTCACCCCTTCAAACTGGAACCACTAGCCTGTCTGGGTACACAGATACCTACTAATAATCAAAACTGGATTTTGTTTTTCTACTGACATGGACTGGAGAAAGGTAGCTTTTGAGTTTTGTTGTTGTTAGGTGCCATTGAGTCGGGCTCAACTCATAGCAACCCTATATAAGATAGAACAAAACACTCCCTGACACTGCCATGCCTTGCACTATTGTTAGTGCTTTTCTGCTGTCTCTAGGGTTTTCAATGGCAGATTGTTTTGGGAGTGGGTTGCCAGGTCCTTCTCCCTTGCCTGCAGGACCTGGTGTTCCCAGATGGTCTTCCATCCAAGGACAAATCAGGCTGACCCTGAGTAAGCTTCTGAAATCAGGCAGGTACAGATGCCATGGTGCTATGGCTGCAGAGAAAGGTAAAGCTAGTCGCTAGTAAAAATAATGGCAGACTTTAATCAGTAGTAACTATTACAGGAGGGAAAACAGTTAAAGTTTGATTTGTATATAAGTTACTGAATATTTGACAAGGAGAGTGAGAAAGTTGAGAGAATGAAAGCAGGGGCTTAAGTAGAGGGAAGGAAGTGAATAAGTCACAAAGAGCCGGTTTCAAGGCATTTAAGCTTCTTGCATACTCAAGCTGACAATGACTAATGTTACGGTTCTATCCTTTCACACAAACTTAGAGACAGAAACCCTATCCTGTAGTTTGGATTGGACAAACAAAAAACAAGTATTTTTGGCAGTCTTGAGTTTTCTTAAGAAGGGCCTTTGGTGTCTGGGGGTGGTAGTAGTAATGGTTAGGGTCATTTTAAGGTTATAGCCTTGTGCTGTTAGAAAATATGTTAATGTATGTTCAAGTTTTCCTAGACTCAAGCTGAAGACTATTTGAAAATTGGGCTCAGAGTAACCTGGTTAGAATTTAGTAGACAAAAGAACCTAGGAGTTTGCAAAAGACATTTACCACACCATTACAGATTTTACACTATGATTTCTAAACTCCTATCTCATAACATGCTTGCAGCGGTAGCCCTGTGGCATCTGATCCCGTCAGATCTCTGAGGCTAAGCAGGGTCAGGCCTGGTTAGTATCTGGATGGGAGACCACCTGGGAACACCAGAAGCTGTAGGCTTGGGAGAAGGACCTGGCAACCCCCTCCCAAAAATCAATCTGCCATTGAAAACCCTATGAACAGCAGAGAAGCACTGACAATAGTGTTTCCCCTGTTGTACAGAGGGTCGCTATGAGTCGGATACCAACTTGACGGCACCTAACAACAACAACAACATCTCATATCCAATGTTTCCAAAGGTAAAAGTTTATTTTAATCATCCTTTTAATTTAAATTGCATACCTTTTCACACAAATTATGTATTTACTAAACAGATTCATTAGAAATGGAAAGAAGAGTCCAGATACATGTTTCAATACTTATACACACACCCAAAAGCTTAAGTAAAAGTTCATATTTAGAAATGAATTAAGGAGCTTCTAGTGGCTATCAACGAGTAACTTTTGGTAGGCTAATACTCTGGCTGTGATGTAAGAAAGCTGAATGAGAAAAAATTCTCTTTATAAGCCTTAATGTATTCCAAAGATAGCCAGACTCTGAGGAACAGATCCTGGAAAGAAGTTATTGAGCCAAATTCAATATTGCCCTTGCTGCTCTTCCCTCAGAGCCTTTGCTAAATCTTGGGCTAAGTGCAATACCAAGCTAAGATGTCCAGCTGGGGGTAGCTGCCAGGCAAAGAAACCACCACAGCTTCAGGAATCTCAAAGGGCCAGCTAAGAGCTATGAAGTTCCAGTTTGCTAAAGCAGCCAGGAAGTAGAGGTCCTAAATCCCAAAGAAAAGAGAAGACCAAGGTCTATGGTACTGCATCAAATTTTTCCTGAAAATATTTGTTATTCATAAGATGCACAAAAACAGTTGAATTAGAGGTTCACAATGGATCTTTTGTAAAAGACACTGCCACACATAAAAATGGAGTTTTGCATCTACTGACAAAAAGGAGCCTTCATAAACACAATGGTCAATCCAGACTTGGATTGATTCTAACAAACTCTGAATTACCACTGGGATTGAATCAGTACCTGACTGGGTTGAAATGATTTTCCCCATTCACATTGCTTAGCAGAAAATAAGTAAATATGTGATGAAAGAATATGATTTTCTGTTTTATATCTTTGAAAAATCTCAAAGGAGTAATCTAAAATTTTGTGTAGTTTTTTTCCTTAATAATTAGTTCTTTAGCTTTTCCAAATATGGCCCATAATCAATCTTGGATAATATTTCATGGCCTCACAATAAATCCCAGATTATTTGTGTTCACAAAGGGAAAAAAGATGGATGTTAACAAGAGAACAGAACTATGTGTAAATGTATTTTTGCTAAATATAAATGTGTGCTTTATCAACACATGTCTATGTGTAAATACATATGTAAATATACAAACTATTTGAAGCAGACAAAAATTTTAAGAGTGAAAGAATTTTAGGAAGTAAAGCGATTCCAATTTCTTTGCCTTATTACTTGAATATTTGAAAAAAAATAGTTTGGAACCTGTGGACCAGTTGTTTCTTAACAATGTGTAAAAAGAAAACACATAAAATCGAAACAATAAACAATAAGCCATTTATGTGCGCGCGCACACACACACACACACACACACACACACACACACACACACACACATTTTTTGCAGTTCTGAGGTTCTAACCCAAGGCCTCATGCATGACAAGCAAATGATCTACTATCAATGAGCTATATCTCTAGCACTAGACTCTATGTTTTCTATGGTTCTTGTATTTAGTTTAAAGACAATATGGAAGGAATTTATTGGATGTTTACTATATGCCTGGCTGACCACAAAAATCTGACATGGAAATATTATTTAAGGTATTAAGAGTAAAGAAGCAGAGTTATCAATAGAACCTTGAAAATGTCTATAGTTATAAGGCAAGGAAAAGAGAGATTTCCTGAAAGGCTTAGAGGTCCTGGACAAATAATCACAGAAGCAATAGGTCAAGGTCAGAATCCTATTATAAAAGATAAATGGCAGTGATATCAATGGATGTTAACCTTACACTCAAATTTATCTGAAAATTGTTGTAATAGACCACTGTCAACATCACAGAGTATCTCTAAAATGTAAATAGGCTGGGGAGAGAATAACCTTGTAACACACAATTCAGATTCATTACATACTGTGTAAAGTCTTGGGCAGTCTTAGCATTACCGTTATGTCACATGTGAAATATTTGTTTTTCCACTCATTCTATACTTCACATGATAAGGTGTGAAACTCTCTTACCACTAGCTCTTTGATCAATACTGTGGTAGGATCTTTCCGTGATGAGAGGCCACATGTTTTTGAGGCATGGAAGATAAAAAGGCAATTTAGTTCATTATCTTGCTCACAATTATTGATTAGAAGTGATTGTTTTACTTTGTAGTCAAGATAAATATTATAAACTCTGTGTCTTCAACCAAAAGTTTCACATTCATCAAACAGTTTTTTAAATGACTATATTCAGAATTAAGTGGACTATAAAGATGGAATATTTTGAGAATGAGAGGAAGTATCTGGATCCAGAAATTGCAACAGGAGCCAATTGACCTTATTACATAGTACAGGTTCAGGAGTGTAATGATAGATAAGATAAATTAAAGGTGACTCAGCCTGGATTATGAAGTGGGAGAGCAAGTGTGGCCTTTCAGGTAGTCTTCAAATGTAACTCAGCATCCAAAAGACTGTTGTATGTGAAGGTATATATGTTGTCGTTGTTAGGTGTCCGACTCATAGTAACCCTAGTTACAATAGGAGAAACACTATTGTCAGTGGTTTTCTGCCATTCATAGGGTTTCAAATGGCAGATTAATTTTGGGGAGTGGGTTGCTGGGTCCGTCTCCCAAGACTACAGTATCTGGTGTTCCCAGGCTATCTCCCATCCAAGTACTAACCAGGCCCAACCCTGCTTAGCTTCTGAGATCTGATGGGATCAGATGCCACAGTACTATGGCTGCAGGCAAGGTATATATATATACACACACACACACATACATACACATACATATATATACATACATACACACATATACACATACACATACATGTATATTACATATACACACACAAATATACACACAATGTATATACATAATCAGGGCAAATAAGGATTAGATTATTGATGGCTTTAAATAGATAATTAGCTTCAAAATACTTGCTTTGCCATACCACTCATATTATGTAAAGTATTTAATGTCCCAATCTTCATAGACAATTCAACAGAAACCTCCTGTATTGGAAAAGCTTAAGAGTAACTGAAAAATTATAGTTTAACATTTTTTAAGGAAATTCATGATAAAAACTGTAAAATATTATACTCTAAGAAAATTGATGTTATGTAGATACCATTTAGCATTTCTAATGCAGGTTAAGTAATTTTTAATAAAAATTTATGGTGCCATCACCTCTACAAATCCTGATTAATATAATTATTACATGGGACTGTGAAGTATAGAAAGAAACAATTGTTTACTACCTTGAGCACTTCCATCATAGTTTTAATTAAATATAAACTTCATTATTTGAAAAAGAGAGAATTCAAGAAATACAAAGATACTTAACATATGTGATGAAAAGACATTTAGTCTAGCTAAATCTTAAAATTTACTTTTGGCAAGTTATTTCTATTTTGATTCTTTAATTCACTTTGTATAGGCATAGCTTAAGTGGTTTTCCCTAAACATACTTAACTAGGCATTAAATTGAGATTTAATAGGATCATTACTGAGGTTAAATAGATACTTTAATGATTTCTTAAAAGACATTTTCCCATGTAAAGCAATATATCCACTATGTCCTTATAAATCCTTAATAAGTAACTTATATTAATAATATTGTTTTTAATTAATCTAATTAAATGTCAGAAAAATTTAGTTATGATAGACATGATCTATCATTAAATGGTGATTATTAAAGTATATTTTGGATGCCTGAATTGTGTACTAACTAAATATTGACATACTTATTAATCAATTGTCAGTAATGAGTGCTTATTTGAACTTAAACTAATAAGAGCTAGGTGAATCTAGATTAACTCTCTATTAAATGAATATCATTTGATCAAAATATTCTTGTATCCTCTACCTACATTTTTGACATTCATTATAGATCATTTACTTGGATTTCTCACTGAAGTGTTTAATTGTTCTTCAATAGCATTATGTATGAGTTAGGACATGTCTTCAGGAATGTACTATTATAAAATGACACCACAAATAAAGAACATTGTAAATGTACAAATAAATATAAAAACTTAGATACTAATATGAGAAAGGTCTCTAAAAAATTACCAAATGTTCAGAAAATATATAACATACTTGTGGAATAATAATTAGTGTGTTACAAAAAACCAAGAGAGAAATTAGAAAGTATATTTAACTAAATGAAAAAAATGTAACAATTTGTGGGACGTTGTTTCAGCTTCAAATGATAGAAATATTATTAATACTTAATTAAAATTAAAAGCATATCATTAAATGGGCATATTATAAAGAAGAAAAGCCTCAAATCAATAATCATATCTTTTACCTTATTAGGCAGAGAATAAATTTCACTGAATTTAAACAGATAAATTGATATAATAAAATTATATTGGAAATAATGAAATAGAAAACAAACAAAAATAGAGAAAGTGGATGAATGTGAAACCTAGTTCTTTGAAATCAATTAAATTTATAAGCTCCTATTAGTCAAATGAAAAAAATTAGAGAATCCACAAATTACCAAAATCAATAATGAAAGAGGTGATATAGAACATAATTACAAAATATAATATAGAATGTAAAATATAATTGTAAACATAATTTTATCATTAAAGAGGTAATAAAGGAATCTTAGCCTGAAAACATATTACCTGTGGTTGTCTGCACGTGAGCAGAGTGTGAGGGAAGAGTCAGAAGAGGAAAGCACAATGAGGTATTCAGAAACTTTAGAGTTGATAATTTTGTTCATAATCTTTTTTGTCATAATTTTCCAGTTTCATTCATATCTTATATTAAATTGTACATTTTAAATATGCACATTTTTGTTAATCTCAATAAATATGTTTTAAATATTAGGACATGAAGATTTAAGGTCATGAAGAAATTCAAGGTAATAGAGATAAGTTTGCCTACATAAAGGGAAAACTGCATAAAGTTTAGGATATGAGGATAGAAATGATAAATAGAAAAACCATGTGAAGTTGCCTGGTAAAAAGGATCATGGTAAATTTGTTGTGTTGATGAAAAGACATGGATAAAATTTATAAACGCTTTCAAAAAGTTTATTTAAACTATATCCAGAATATTTCACCTAACTATAATTTGTATTTCCTTATTCATCATGGCTAATCCAAATATAGGTAAATAGCACATGGTTGAACAATTCACTCACCATGTGACTTACATAAACTGCAGGATATAAGACTTTAAATGGTACGCCAATTACCAATTTATCACCATTCAACTCTAAATTATTCTTTCATTATATTTTCTGTCATATTGGACAGAATTCCTTTAAGCATCGTTCCTTTTTGATGAGCACCATGTCATATTTCTCGCTAGGGGGTGTTGAAAAGATCTTGATTTGGAGAAGGAAGCAGCTCTCTTCCCATTTCTTGGTGCTGCCTGTGGAAGTGGGAACAGGTGACAGATCTATGCCCTAGTCTTGTGGATAAGGTTTGACCTGGGAATTAAATAACCTTCTATGGGCCCTTCATATGAAAATTAATTCCAATGAATTCCAAAAAGAACTCCCACTTACACCTGCATTGTAATTCCTTTTAGAGAAGGCAGCAGTTTCCAGAAAAAGAGCATCCAGAAAAGCTGATTCTCTCAACACACAGTATTGCTTTCTCTTTGCTCAGTGTCTGCATATTAGCTTTGAGCTGGACAAGCCAGTAAACATTTCTGCCATCCAGCGGGATGAATTCAACTTTCTAATGAAACCAGGGTTCCTTCCAAGTTTTCCTTTCCTTGGGTACCATCTCTCATTACTGGGGCACCACATACAGATTTCTTACACTTGTAGTCACACTTAGCAGAGTTTCATAATTATTCATATCTCATTTTTCCTATTTAATCTATTATAGGCATTCTATTTCCTGATTGGTTGTAGACTGATATAAATGGATACTTTGTGAAGAGTATTAGGAAAGATACTTTCCACCAAATCTCAGTAAGAAAGTACTTTTTCTTATCAGAGAAATTAAAGAATCTTCTGACAGATGTCCTGAAAAAATATTGTTGTTGTTGTTGTTAGGTGCCGTCGAGTCGGTATCCGACTCATAGCGACCCTCTGTACAACAGGAGAAACACTATTATCAGTGCTTCTGTGCTGTTCATAGGGTTTTCAATGGCAGATTGATTTTTTGGGAGGGAGTTGCCAGGTCCTTCTCCCAGCCTACAGCTTCTGGTATTCCCAGGTGGTCTCCCATCCAGGTACTAACCAGGCCTCATCCTGCTTAGCTTCCGAGATCTGACGGGATCGGATGCCACAGAGCTATAGCTGCAGGCAAAAAAAATATTAGCACCTAACAAAAAATTTTGGAAAACAGCTACTTGGCCAAATGACTGGAAGAGATCCACATTTGTGCCTATTCCCAAAAAAGGGGATCCGACTGAATGTGCAAACTATTGGACAATATCATTAATATCACACACGAGCAAAATTCTACTAAAGATCATTCAGAACTGACTGCAGCAGTATATAGACAGGGAATTATGGGAATATCAAGCAAAATTCAGAAGAGGGCGGGGAACCAGGGGCATCATTGCTGATGTCAGGTGGATATTAGCTGAAAGCAGAGAATATCAAAAAGATGTCTATCTATGTTTTATTGACTACGCAAAAGCATTTGATTGTGTGGATCACAACAAATTCTGGATAACACTGCGGAAAATGGGAATACCAGAACACCTAATTGTGCTCATGAGAAATCTGTACATGAACCAGGAGGAAGTTGTTCAAATAGAACAAGGAAACACTGAGTGGTTTAAAGTTGAGAAAGGTGTGCTTCGGGGCTCTATACTTTCACCCTATCTCTTCAATTTATACACTGAGCAAATAATCCGAGAAACTGGACTTTATGAGGAAGAACGTGGCATCAAGATTGGAGGAAGACTCATTAACAACCTGCGTTATGCAGATGACACAGCTCTGCTTGCTGAAAATGAAGAGGATTTAAAACATTTACTGATGAAGATCAAAGATCATAGCCTTCAATATGGGTTATGACTAAACATCAACAAAACAAAAATCCTTACAATTGGGTCAGCACGCAACTTCACAATAAATGGAGAAAAGATTGAGATTGTCCAAGATTTTGCTTTGCTTGGCTCTATAATTAACATCCTTGGAAGCAGCAGTCAAGAAATCAAAAGACACATTGCTCTAGGAAAAGCTGTGGCAAAAGATCTCTTTAGAGTATTGAAAAGCAAAGATGTCACATTGAAGACGAAGGTGCGTCTAACTCATGCCATGGTATTTTCAGTGGCATCATATGGTTGTGAAAGCTGGACATTGAACAAGAGAGACAGAAAAAGAATTGATGCTTTTGAATTGTGGTGCTGGAGACGTCTATTGAATATACCATGGACTGCCAAAAGAACCAACAGATCTGTCCTAGAAGA